>JAXIVD010000764.1:0-2500 GCA_036785275.1 Cancer borealis | reverse complement strand
TCACCACGCTGGCCGCTCTTCAGGAGACGCCGGGAGTCCGTGGAGGCGTCTGACAAGTAGTCCTCGTAAAATTCGGTGTCGTCATCATCATTCAAGTCACTCTCGTGCTCGTCCCTCCGCCGCTGCTGACTGGATGCCTCTAGCTGTAAAACACAATAATACACTTTGATAAGGTTTCTTTTCCGAACATTATGGGTATGTAGAATATGCTTCTAACTTTTTATTCAATATTATTAATATAATTATTATAGTTATTATCTCTATTAATATTGTCATCATTACCATTATTATCATCATTGTAACTACCATCATTACTATTGTTGTTATTATCATTGACAATACTATGTTTATCAATACGAGAAATAATTAAGAATAAAGTTATGTTTGAATTATGTTTCACGTAATACCCATACTACTTATTGCAAACCACCAATACGCTAACGATGTTTGCATGAATAGAAAGACGTTAACAGTACATTGAACAATGCCTCTATATTTCAGTCGTGAATCTATGAGTGAGGTTACTATTGCATAAAGAAGATAAGTGAAATACCTTGGTAGCTGGCACTATCCGCCTGTAGAAGCCGACCATGGGCCTTAACAAGTGGGTGAGAGCAGCGATGACTGCGTCCTGGACTCGTAGGAGAAAGGAGTCGATCCTCGTGAGATAGTAGTCGAGGAATGTCAAAATGCTTTCCCGCAGCCACATTAGCCGCACCCCAGACGCATCCCACCACTACAAGAAAAGGTCACGCTCCTTAGTATTACTTGACACAAGAACACATAATACGGGCAAATGCTGGACAAATACAAAAGGGGAAAAAAAAAAAAAAAAAAAAAAAAAAAAAAAAAAAAAAATCCTGGAGCGTCAAGGAGAAGGAAAGAGCAAGGAATATACCAACATTATCTTCAAACCTGTAAGATAACACTGGTATAAAAAGTCTGCCAGGATCTCAAAAATAACAAGAAAATCTTGAGCCACGAATTGGCAGTTCAATGTTATATTCATCTCCGTTTCCTTGACCTCTGAGTGTGTCATTGACAATGTCTCCTTATTTAGGAAAAGAGATTGCACACACAATATCATGTTATATTGTCACATTGTTTCAGAAGGTTTTAAATAGTTAAATATTGTTTGTAGTAAGCAGATCTTGGCTTACTTTTCTTGGTTTTGAGGTACATCAGTAAAGCTGTAATTTCATAAATACGTACAAGTAGTAAATTCGGGGATAAGTCCAAAACGTGCCTGTGGCTTCGGCCGGAGGCTGTTCGTGATGCGCATCATGTTTCTCTCACAGCTTTTTTTTTATTTTTTTCGTTATGGACTATCATATCCACTTTTTTTTTAGGTCGGGTCTTAGAATATCAGATGTCAAAGCATGACAAAATGTTTTTTCGTCGAAATTCCTCATCGTATACTCAGGGGCATAACTTATTTTACAAAACATTAATAGGCAACACGAAGGGAAACCAAACTTAAATATTTTGACAAACGATGTGTTGGTCATGTTGATAATCCCATGCCTCGGCCATCACATCCCCTTCCCCTGTCACCTCTGATCATACACCCGTTGCCGTTCCTTCTTTAGCTTAACTTAAGTAAGTTAAGTGTAAGTCAGCTGCTACCCGGAGAAGTGCACTGTATAAATATTCAAAGGACGCGATATTGAACTCGTCCCAGTTTTTTCACCAGAATCAATAATTCGATTATGAAACTCCAAAATTTTCAAAATAAATAAATAAATAAATAGATGAATAAACAAATAGATAAATGAATAAATATATAAATAAAAAAATAAAAAATGTCTGGATAGCATGCTGTAAAAACATAAAACCTTTTTCCAATGCAACATCACACAACCAGCAGCAGCAGCAGGAGGTGGTCGCTGGCTCCACATCAGAGATATGTCACTGTAATACCTTAAGTAACAGAGAGACCATATAGTCATGCCTCTATTTGCAAGACTAAATGACAGGTGAATTGGTGTACGGGAAGTGCCATTTTGGCCTTCGTTCTGACCTGCCGTACTGCCACACCCGACACACAGACGCCCCACACGATCCCACGAGCCAAACACATTCCAATGATGCAATCAAACTGTCACTGCTTAATATTTGGCTCTTAAATACATGTATCATACTTTTAAGCACCTTATAATTATTTTATATAATGAATTTTGTTTATAGTTATTATTTCCAAATGGATTAATAGTGTTTGCCTATGTAAGACTAAAAGGAGAGAAAAAAAACGCCTACAGAAGTGGAATATTGCTGTTCATTATGGAGACATGACGGAATGTGCTTCACTTAGATTACATTTTCTAACTGACTGACTTTCAAGACGCGGCGGTGTTAATTCAGTGCAAATGTAAGGAAATAAATTCCGTATTTCATGTTGAGGAAGCTTCAACATTTCTTTAGCATTCCTACATTTAACACTAAAATTAAAAACCTTGTCTCTGTTTTCTGAAATGTGGTACTATAATCTTAGATAGGTCAT
>JAXIVD010000763.1:113360-115860 GCA_036785275.1 Cancer borealis | reverse complement strand
TTTAAAGTTTTTTGCAGGAATGTTTAAGTGAAACGCACAAGCATTAATTAGTAAAGATAATAAATCACCGTTACGAGCACTCATTATTGAAAACCTAATGATCAACAGAAACACAGCGTGACCTTGAGTGCACACACCTCATGATGGCGAGGCGGGGGTGTGGGGGGCGGGTGGCCGGGGATACAGTCATGCATCCATACCACTTCATCTTCACTATATTAAACAGTATGTAGTTATTATTCTTTATTTTATACATTATGATCCAAGGTGAGGACATAATCAAAGAAGAAACGTTTAGCACCCCACGTAACACTGACCTCAACACCTCGATAGTCAGCCCGTTACCGTGCACACCGCCGCCTGATACCGGACCATTTGGCAAACTTTCGGTCTTACGCTCCAAGTCCCTCGAGTGAGTCTCCACACGGTTATACTAGAACCTTGAGGCTCCAGGGACTTGTATGAGCCTTCAGTAATGTCATTGCGATCCTTTCTTGTTTTGCACTCAACCAAAGTTTCATCGTTCATTCATAATTACGCATGAGAAAACACTCTATTGAATGCTTCATGTGCAGTATCCTTTGGTCTGTGGATGCAATTTCTTTGAAGTAAAGAAAATTATCTTGAAAGCTGGCAGGTCGGTCGATGAAGATAAATTAAATTTGATTTTAATGAACCACCTCTCGCCGATGAAATGGCCGCCAGTCGCCGGGTAAATACCGCGCCGCTGGAACACTGAGAGGGATAATTATATCCTGTGTCTAAAATGCGAGCTTCAGAATGGATTAAGCAGAAAAATAAAAATCTCTGAAGATCAGGTTCGCCTCTGCAACTCATTAGGAGCCGCGGCCGACCCTCAGAATACCGGAACCTTTGCACAACCGAGGAAATTAAGTTCAAGGTCATTTAAACATTCTTTCTACAGCGAAAACACAGCATTAGGCAGGAGCGGCATTCAGGAAAATACGACGACTATTACAGGGCTGGCGGGCACACACGGGGACCTTTAGCCTTTCATTATGCAAGAAGCATTTTAACGATGTCTTCTGAGCGGGGCTCCTTCTGCCTCCTCTTCTTTCTCCTCCTCTTCCTTTTCTTTCGGAGTATTAGAACATTATTTTTCGAAATTTTTTGCGTATTTCCTCTATTATTAATTTTTTCTTGCAGTGTATGAGTTTATGTTTATTAATCGGTGTATGTCTTCTTATCTTTCTGTCTACCAATGTCTATCTCAACATCCTGTTACTCAAACCTCACAGAACACCTGCCACACACTCCACCTGTCTACTTTGGTCCCTCCCAGACAGCCAGACTGCAGCCTCCTCCCCACCTGTACAGCCAAACCCAGCAACGCCCATCTCACCCCTCAATCCAGCTGCACCAAACACATGCAGCCCGACGCAGCCCACTTCAATCCTAACACTGTCCACCTTACCTAAGCCAACCAGATTCAAACTAGTTTATCCTTGCTTAGTTGAGTCCAGTCCAAGCCACTACAAGCCGAGCATTAGCTTATTCCAGCTTGTCACAGGAGAGGCTCTATATTCACCCTCTTTCTGCAGCAGAGTAATTTGGTTCATGTGTCAGCCCAATTACCGCCTCTCCATAGCCAATTAAGGGGCAGGAAATCCTCTCTTTGGGCTAATATATAAGCAATGTTTTTTAAAGGATGGAAAGGTAGCCTGTAATATGTTGCTAAGTTAGACAATAAGGGTGATTAGCCATTATATACAAGGGATGCGTCGAGTCTCATTAGCGGAGGCATCTAGCAGAGGCCAAAGGAAGGTGCTTAGAGCGGCGAATGATCGGATTCTGTTTACCTTATCGTAAATCGAGAATCTTAGGGTTGAAAGAGGATTCCAGACTTGAGTTACTCCACTGATTGAGAGGCTGATACATGCTTCTTCTTCTTCTTCTTCATCTTCATCTTCTTTTTTTTGGTTGTTTTCGATCATCATCTAGAGCCATCTGGAACCTTTTTGTAATTATGAAAAAAGTAATGAGGTTAAGTGAACGATGCGAAGAAAAGTGGGAATGAATGATAATAAAGTGATACAAAAATGTCAGAAGATGTAACAGCCGGGCAATAGTTTAATCAAGACTTCATCACGACATTGAAAAAAAAATAGCATCAGGAAAAAAATGGAATGGAATGGAATGGAGGAGGAGGAGGAGGAGGAGGAGGAGGAGGAGGAGGAGGAGGAGGAGGAGGAGGAGGAGGAAGAAGAAGAGGAGGAGGAGGAGGAGGAGGAGGAGGAGGAGGAGGAGGAGGAGGAGGAGGAGGAGGAGAAAGAAGGGGACGATAACAGGTTGACAGAGGGAAGAAAATAGATAAATTATATAAATAGAAAACCTGAGAGAGAGAAGAAAAAAAATCTATATATGAGAGGAGGAGGAGGAGAAGGAGGAGGAGGAGGAGGAGGAAAAAAAAGAGGCAAGGAAGGTAAGGTAAGTGTTCAATTTTGCCCAAAAGTTAATATGTAGGTGCCTTTCTTCCCCA
>JAXIVD010000763.1:95860-98360 GCA_036785275.1 Cancer borealis | reverse complement strand
TCCTACATCATACTCTTCTTTCCATCCTGTTAGACGCTCCTACAATATACTCTCGATTTGTTTGGGTTCTCTTACATCCTTCTCATCCTCCTCTCCCTTCTCCTTCACATGCGTCCCCGGATGGAGGAGGTGTGAAAGAGAAGAAGGAATAGGAGGAGGAGGAAGAGTAGGAGGAGCACCACGCCGCTGCTGAGGTATCCCAGACGAAGCCCACAGGACATGAGCTCCTAAAAGGACCCAGCGATGGAGGGGCTGCCGCTGTTCTACTGACGGAGAGATTTGTTGCGGCCGACGCCCGAACCGACATTATTCTTCAGCTGATATTTTAACATGGTTTTAAGGCGCCTGAGCATGAGATGGGAAGAGGATGAAGCTGCCAGAAAAATGCAAATTCACTGGTTGGAGTAGCAAGCCCTTCTTTCACAAATATTATAAATGTAGTGCTGAGGGGGGGGAGAGGGATGGAAGGGTTGCTATGGTGGTTGTTGGAGAGGAAGAGGAGGGTGAGGTTGGGACAGAGGAGATGGGAGAAGGGAGTGAGGAAGAATGAGAGTTACTGTTATGTCATTGATGTAAAAAGTCCTTCGCTTAGTTAGATACAGCGTTACATTGGTTTGTGTTGATATTTGTTCTGTATTACTCCTTTATATTAGGTGTTGATGGACTCTTCCCGTGTTTGCTAATTGTACAGTGATTTTTTTGCTTTCCATGTACTGTTTTTACTCTATGAATTATTACTTTGTACTCAAATATTTCTACTTTCTATAATTTTCTTTTATTTATATACACTTTCTAGTTTATTATTCCTTTATATATCAACGATGTTCATTCGCATACTACAATTATTTATATTTCTCAGTTATTCATTCACATTTCTTTCTTACTGTTATCAGTGTTCTTTACATCTAACACGTATTTTATTTATTCCAAACTATTTATTTCCTTTCCTGTACTTATGAATCCTCCCTTTTGTATCTCCTCTTTCTACCATTAGTTCTTTCTTTGTTTCTTTTTTTTTCCATCCTCCACTACTGGCGCCGCTCGTAACACTTCCCTTTTATAGACACATTTTTTTCCCTTGACTCAGACGCATCAATCCCCTTCCTTCCTTGAAACAACTCCACAAAACTCCGAGAGAAAAATACTTTTGAGAAAATATTACCCCGCTGAAACAGTATTTTCTTCCTGGTTCTCGTGGATTGTACCCGTCAACATCAACTCAGACATGATCGGGAAAATAAAAAAACCCCAGCACCTTTCTTTTTCCTAAAACTCTCCATGCATACTAATTTTTTTTTAATATATATATTTTTTCACAAACCGATCAAACGACTTTATAATCAGCACACAGTTGAGGTTTCCGTGTATTGACTGGAAGGAAAATATGAAGAAAATGAAATTAGGTTAGTTAGTGTGGGCCTGATTTTTTATTTCGACTCTATATTGATAAAAAAAGAAAAAGAAGGAATGTCTCTGCTTCTAAACGTGTCCAAGTTTGAGTTTGATCCTTTGGGCAATGAATACGTAAGTTTGTTCATTGATACGGTGTGAGGAGGAGGAGGAGGAGGAGGAGGAGGAGGAGGAGGAGGAGGGAGGAGGAGGAGGAGGAGGAGGAGGAGAGGAAGAGCCACGTACTGCAGCACAATCGACACACAACAACACTTCTCCATCTGTCCGTTGCCAATACAATACAAAACACACACACGTTCACTAATGGACTTGGCTGTGTAAAAAGATTAGGGAACAACTACTTTGCAATCATCCCTCCCCCATTCTCTCTCTCTCTCTCTCTCTCTCTCTCTCTCTCTCTCTCTCTCTCTCTCTCTCTCTCCTCTCTCACTCTCTCTCTCACTCTCACTCTCTCTCTCTCTCTCTCTCTCTCTCTCTCTTCTGTGTGTGTGGTGTTTGCTAGTAGTGTGTTAGGTGTTAGCTCTCCTTCAGGTGCCTGTGACTCCCCTAAAAGACACATCAGACAAAGAAGGAAAGACAAGAAACACGTTCCAGAAAATTTGACACAGCAAGGACGGCTCCTCTTCTTGACTTAACTTGGATGTCTCTTTTTTCTGTCCAGTTGTAAGAATGAGAGAGAAGGTACGTTAGGGTGACTTTACACAGCGATACATGCGTTCAATGATAGGAGTGAGAGGAGGAGGAGGAGCGGAGAGGAGGAGGAGGAAGGAGGAGGAGGAGGAGTGGAGAGAGATAATTGAATACTATGAAGCTTGTATTGTACGCGACGTGAAACTATTGATGCTATAAATAGATTCGGTTTAGAAATGCATCTTTTTTATCATTAACACGAATGAACACACACACACACGCACACGCACACGCACACACACACACACACACACACACACACACACACACACCCACACACACACACACGAGGGGGGACGTGGGCGGGGGCGGTGGAGGGAGAGAGGTTTATAACACAAATATTTCTCTTATCTCTTGATTTCCGAGCTTCGATCTAAAAAAAAAAAAAAGATGGCAGGTC
>JAXIVD010000763.1:88360-90860 GCA_036785275.1 Cancer borealis | reverse complement strand
TTATGATGATACTTAATACAGCACATCCGTTATTAAACATCTGCTGTAGTTCAATTAAGAGTTTGTTATTAAAACCTTATCAGCATAATTTTGTCATGTATATATAAATTAACCGGTGAGGGAAGGATAAGAATGAGGAGCGTTATAGGTTTTTTTACATTGTCTTACTTTGATGACATTTTGTGAAGTACTTCTAACTAAAAAAAACAATAAATGCTTTTTGTATTCTTAAACGTTATCATTGATGACATTTTTTTTCCTCAGGTGATGCCTTATTCTGTCTTCCATGCTCTTTTTATCTTATACAAAATTATTTTAACTTTATAACGAAACATAGCATTCTCTCCCTTCAACATCATGAGCCTCTCTCCCTCTTCCTCTTCCCCTCTCACTACCTACGACTTCTTCTTCAAACCTAACGTCTCTTCTGCCCCTTCAACTATTTCCTCTTTCCTCTTTCTCATCACTCCTCCTCCTCCTCGCAGACCGCCTCCACCCTCTTCCCTTCTCCCTCAAGTTTCCATCCATATTCTCATTTTTTTCTTCGGCAACACGATAATTCCAACGGGCAGAATTAGCACTAAGCGGACCAGACCAGAAACGAGAGATCTATTGATTTTGTCATCACCTACCATCTCTCTCTCTCTCTCTCTCTCTCTCTCTCTCTCTCTCTCTCTCTCTCTCTCTCTCTCTCTCTCTCTCTCTCTCTCTCTTCTCCTCCTCTCTCTCTCTCTCTCTCTCTCTCTCTCTCTCTCTCTCTCTCCGAATTTTTTTTATTTGAATTCGTTTTAATGAGGACTCAATTTGACGATCTTGCGGCCGCCCAATATTGGCTGACAGTGAAGTCAAGGCTGAAAATCGCTTTTACGTTCGTTTCCCCACATTCTCTCTCCTCTTCTTTCCCTTCTTCTATGCCTCCTCCTCTTCTCCATCCTGCACTTCTCCTTCCTCACCTCCTCCTCCTCTCTCGCCAGAACTTCAGATTGGTACTTGAGTTATACGCGGGAAACTTTTGCTCCCCCGAGGGCGACAAGGGGACGATTAGACGTGGAGAGCAAGAAGACCCTCCGTCGCTGCTCATAAATGGATGGTGATGACGCGCGCCTCGGAGGGCGTGCACGCAGGCCAGCTGGAATATTAACTCGGCAGACAACAAGCTCGCGAGACCATGAGGAGGACGACAGCATGACGGTGAGGTGAGGTGAGGGCAAGGCAAGGCAAGGCAAGGCAAGGCAGGCGAAGGGGCAAGGCAAGGCAAGGCAAGACAAGACAAGACAAGACAAGACAAGACAAGACAAGATAAGGCAAGGCAAAGGCAAGGCAAGGCAAGGCAAGGCAAGCAAGGCAAAGGCAAGACAAGACAAGACAAGACAAGAAAAGGACAAGATAGCAAGGCAAGGGCAAGGCAAGGCAATGCAAGGCAAGACAAGGCAACACTACCTTTTATGTTTTAACGTAATGACGTTCCCCCGTCCCCCCCCCGTGCTGGTTAATACTTGAGGCAACACGTAAGGGGGGAGGAGGAAGAAGGAAGCAGTGACAATCTTAGCCTCTGAATACGACATGAATACCTTGGCAAAGGAAGGCATAGCAGACTCTAACCTTGGTGTGTGTTATGTTAGTGTGTCTTTGCTTTACCTTTACGTAACTTTTAGCGTTGTTATGTTGTTCAAGGTGAAGTGAGGCGTGGTGTTGCATCTACTCTTAAGGTGAATACAAGAGCGAGTTTTTAAAACACATGAATGAATGAATAAAAAGTGAATGAACACAGAGTCACACACTTTACTGTACTTTAACCTGCAAATTAACCAAAAAAACCGGGTTGGATAGAAACTTCATCACGGAGAGAAAAAACCACAACAACACGATACTTAAAACAAATTGACAATAGAGCACAAACACTGTTCACTTAAGCTTCGTTGACCCGCGTCGTCACCTCTGTTAACCCTCATCAGTCAGTGGTACGAGGAACATTACCACTGAGAGAACCTCGATTGAATTAACTCAGGGATACGCGACCTTGGGAGGAGGAAGAGGGGATCAGCGGGAGGGGGAGGGTGGGGAGGTGTGATGTGCGGGGTGGAGGGAGTAATTGGGAGAGAAGGAAAAGGGGAATAGTGTGAAGAGGAGGAAGGAGGGATGAAAAGAGAGAAAGGAGAGAAGAGGACCAAGGGAGGGAGATTTTCAAGGGGAGTAAAGGGGAGGATGAGAAGAAGTAAAAAGGGAATATGTAGAAAAAGAATAGTAGTAAGAGATGATGAGGAGAGATAAGGAAGAGAAAAAAGAAGGAAAGGAGAGAAGAATATTCGTTAGAAATGTTATTTTTTTCACTACGAGATTGTAACATTGTAAAGTTGTGAGATTAGAAGTAATTTATGATCTGCTCTGATATTCCTCGCTGTCTTTTGGAAATAAAAATCAACAATTTCCTTTCTTCTAAAGTCAAGATAAAAATATTTTCCTTTCTCTCTTTCCTTAAATTCCTCTCTACCTGACTGCT
>JAXIVD010000763.1:85000-88160 GCA_036785275.1 Cancer borealis | reverse complement strand
AGACTACTTTTTACAGATGATCCTTTCCAAATTAAGAAAGAAAGAGAGAGAGAGAGAGAGAGAGAGAGAGAGAGAGAGAGAGAGAGAGAGAGAGAGAGAGAGAGAGAGAGAGAGAGAGAGAGAGAGAGAGAGAGAGAGAAGAGAGAGAGAGAGAGAGAGAGAGAGAGAGAGAGTGAAACGGTAGAAAGAAGGAAGGAAGAAAAATCAGTAAAGGAGGCGGAAATTATGTGGAAGGAAGGTAAAAATTATAGAGAAAGAATGTAGTAGAAAAAATTGGAAAAAAGTGAGATGGGGAAGAGGGGAGAGGGAGTAGAGTGAAGAGGAGGCAGAATAGGAGGCGGAGAAGAAAGAAGAATGCGAGAAAGAAAAGAAAAAACCAAGAAAGCGAGACTAGAAAAACAATGATAACAGAAAGTGGCAAATAAAAGTAAGAGTGAAAATATAAAGGAAGAAATAAAGAAAACAAATAGATAAATTACAAAAAGAAATATAAAAGGAGAAAAAGAAGGAGTAAGTATAAAGGGTGTCTAAGAAAATCATTGCCTTATATCCTATGGCGTCTGCGTCCATTTTTCTCTCCCTCTCAGCTGCTTGCTCTGTACAGGGGCCTTATCCGTCCATGTATGGAGTATGGCTCTCATGTCTGGGGGGGGCTCAACTCATACAGCTCTTTTAAACAGGGTGGAGTCTAAAGCTTTTGTCTCATCAACTCTCCTCTTCTAACTGACTCTTTTGATTATTTAAGTCACCGCCGCAATGTTGCACCTTTATCTATCTTCTACCGCTATCTTCATGCTGACTGCTCTTCTGGACTTGCTAACTGCATGTCTCCTCCCCTCCCGCGGCCTCGCTACACAAGACTTTCTACTTCTTTTCATCCTTATTCTGTCCATCTACCTAATGCAAGAGTTAACCAGTATCTTCACTCTTTCATCCCTTACACTGGTAAACTCTGGAATTCTCTTCCTTTGTCTGTTTTTCTACCTGCCTAAGACAAACTCTTTCTAAAGAGGAGTGTCAAGACACCTCTAATGTTAACTGGACATCCACCCTTTGCTTCTTTTCACCTACTCTCTTCTTTACAGGGTCTGGCGACACGCGGATTTTTTTTTTTTACGTATTTTTGTTTTCCCTTAACCAGTACCCTTTAGATGTTAGTAAAAAAAAATTAAAAATAACTCTCACTCTATAGGAAGTGAAGAGAAGAGGGAAACTGAAGGGTAGGGAAAGAGGGAAAGGTGAGCGAGGGAGATAATGAGGGGAGAAGGAAGAAGATATTGCAAATGTGAAGGTTAATATGAATGACAGGTAGGAAGTGGGAAGGAATGTGTGTGTGTGTGTGTGTGTGTGTGTGTGTGTGTGTGTGTGTGTGTGTGTGTGTGTGTGTGTGTGTGTGTGTGTGTGTGTGTGTGTGTGTGTGTGTGTGTGTGTGTGTGTGTTTCTTGTGGACAAACAAATATTTCTTTCCAGCTCAGAAACATTGGACTTTCATATAACTTGGGTCAAGTCTCCCCTCACTCACCTCCCCTCACTCATCTCACCTCACTCACCTTCCCCTTACTGTTCCTCGCTTTTCTACGTCCTCATCATACCCTCTTCCTCTTCCCCTCCTCCTCTTTCACCAGTTCCCTCCCCAACCCCTCTTCCTCCACCACCCTTTCCCCTCCCTTCCCCTCTCCTCTCCCTCTCTCCCCTTAGGTACCAGTAAACAAAACGAAGAAGTTTGATAACGGCGTAAGATGATATCAAACTTTTATTTTCATTAAGATGTGTGTACACGTGCATGGTGGTGGTGGTGGTGGTGGTGGTGGTGGTGGTGGTGGTGGTGGTGGTGGTGGTGGTGCTAAAGTTCTATTCCTATTAATAGCAATTCGTCAGTCAAGAGGATAATTCAAGTGGAAAGAAATGGAAATCAAATAGTCTAAGGAAACCAGGTAAGGGGAGAGTGTGACTGAGGGGAAAAAAGGAGGTAGAGGAGAAGGGGAAAGTGAGGGGAATAAAAGAAAAATCTTGGCAGTGAGATAAATGAGGAAGAGACGATGGTGATGAGATGGGAAAAAGAGGAATAAAGGTGAGGGAAAGGGAAGAGAGGGAAAGGGGAATACAGAAGAATATAATGAAAAGGAAGGAAGGAAGGAAACAGGATGGGAATACAATGAGAGGAAAGCGAAATTAAAGAAAATGTGAAGAAAAGAGAAAAACAGAAAGGAAAGGAAAGGAGGAGAGAAAAAGAGGTAGTGAGAGAGGAAGCGAGGCATGGAGGGAGAATGTGAGGGGAAATTTAATTAATGACCATGAGATCGAACCCTAATTGAATCTGTTAAATGTTATATATGAAAATAAGCTGAATAAACAAGACTACTTTGAAGAAAAAAAAATAATAATAAATAAATGCGAAACAAAACGAAACTTGGATTTAACAAACAAAAACTACGCAAATTTATATAAATGAACGTAAATCAAAATATATGAAAAAGAAAAAAGAAAGATAAGAAAGAAAAAGAGAAAGAAAGAAAGAAAGAAAGAGAGACGGAAAGAAAGAAAAACAATTAAAAAAAAAACATTTGAACTAGAAAAAACAGGACATCGAAAATTTCACATAAAATAAACATACAATATATAAAAAAAAAATTAATAATAATATAAAATCCAAACCAAGCACGTAATCTATACTGACCACAGGTTAAGGTAAAATTAATGAAAGTTTATGGCCAGAAAAATCCAAATATGGAAACGAAAATTAAAAGCTAAAATTTCTAGGCAGGTAACAAGTAAATGAGGTGAAATAATGAAAAAAGGAATAGATAGATGAGCTGAGAGAGAGAGAGAGAGAGAGAGAGAGAGAGAGAGAGAGAGAGAGAGAGAGAGAGAGAGAGAGAGAGAGAGAGAGAGAGAGAGAGAGGAGAGGTAAGGGGTTCAACAGGTACGTGGATAGACAGATGAAGGGAAGAAACAGGAAAACAGGTCATTTAAAAATATATGCAAGAAGGCGGAAAAAAAAGCAGTGAAAAGAAGAGAAAATGAGAGAGAGAAAGAGAGTGAGAGAAAAAAATTGATATGCAAAAGAACGAAGAGGAAATAAAGACAAAACAAAAACGACAAAAAAGAAGAGAGAGCAAGGTATAAAAAAAGGCACAGAATAACCAGAAGATCATGTGAC
>JAXIVD010000763.1:0-80000 GCA_036785275.1 Cancer borealis | reverse complement strand
TGTCTTCCTGGGTTTTTTTTCTTTCAAATGTATGTGTTGTGCGTGTGTGTGTGTGTGTGTGTGTGTGTGTGTGTGTGTGTGTGTGTGTGTGTGTGTGTGTGTGTGTGTGTGTGGGGTTTAAGCTTCATACGGGTGAGGAGAAGAGCGCCAGAGGGGAGCCGGGAACCCCTAGAGAGGAAGTGAAAGGCGGAATAACCTGGTCCTGGTTCCCGCCTCCCTTCCTCTTGGAGTACGCTGGGAGGAAAGAAAAAGTTGAAGAAAAAGAACTATTGAAGTGAATGATGATGATAATAATGATGAGGAGTGGAAAAGAAAAGGAAGAAAAGGTAGTAGTAGTAGTAGTAGTAGTAGTAGTAGTAGTAGTAGTAGTAGTAGTAGTAGTAGTAGTAGTAGTAATAGTGGTAGTAGTAAAGCAGGGGCGCATGGAGCTAGACACGTGCCACAATCCACATTATAGCATGACCTTAATGAAGGGAGGGAGGGAGGGAGGGAGGGAGGGAGGGAGGGAGGGAGGGAGGGAGGGAGGGAAGGAGGGAGGGAGAGAGAGAGAGAGATGGAGGGAGGGAAGGAGGGAGGGAGGGAGGGAAGAGCAAAGGGACCATCAGGTATATCCTAATCAAGTACATGTGTGACTTCTCAAACCAGGTGACAAGTGAGGTCACGTGACAGTATTGATATGGACACATCTTTAACGTGTTCTCTCTCTCTCTCTCTCTCTCTCTCTCTCTCTCTCTCTCTCTCTCTCTCTCTCTCTCTCTCTCTCTCTCTCTCTCTCTCTCTCTCTCTCTCTCTCTCTCTCTCTCTCTCTCTCTCTGACACACATTCCCGTCAAAGGACCACAGGAAGACGCTGCTTCCGTCCTGGCCTCACAAAACACCACTCATAGACCACCACTGGGAATCAACTTGCTGTATAACCATCCTCCTCCTTCCCCTCCTCCTCCTCGTCGTCGTATTGCAGCGGTAAAGAAGCGACACAACCACACTAAGTCCAAATCCAGTGGCCCGGTGTTGTTTGTCTCCGCTTCAAAGTTGTCCTTCATCCTTGATGCCCCAAGTTGAAAGCAATCGGGCAAGTGTCTGTTAATAGCTGCCGCCACACACACACACACACACACACACACACACACACACACACACACACACACACACACACACACACACACACACACACACACACATTATGCATGAGTGAATACATCATGAGGAATGGGAGAGAAAAAATATTAGGGATGCAGGAGGGGAGAGAACATAATGGTGTGTACGTATGTGTGTGTGTGTGTGTGTGTGTGTGTGTGTGTGTGTGTGTGTGTGTGTGTGTGTGTGTGTGTGTGTTCATATCACGTATACAAAGCAAGAAGGAACAACAACAAGATAAGAAGGAGAAGGAGAAGGAAGAGATCAAAGGATGCATAAGATAATTTAACTATATTACCCATTTGGATGTTACAAGAAAACATCATCATCATCATCATCATCAGACGAAGCGAGATTACGGAAAGTTAGGTTATCGATCGAGGGAAGAGGAATAACCCAGCGCTGAAATTTTTTTTTTTTGTTGGACCTCATTACGTGTGGTATACGTAAGCAAAATGGTTATGCAAAAAGTACACTGATATACCCTATTACCCAAAACAAAACTATAATACGAAGCTGAAGAATAAAATGTATAAAACCAAAATATTACTTTTGTATATATATATGACTTTAATTATGATGATTTAATGTTAACTGAAGCAATAATATAGGAACTTAAACAATCATTAACATACCCTCATGCTAGTCTGGTTTTAGAGTGTGATAGCTAGGTGATGTTCTTGAAAACCACCATTAAGATATTTACACTTGATTGCTTGGGGAAGGATGTTGCTCCTTTCTTCATCTTACTCAAGTCAGCACCAAATAGTCTCTGAGGAAACAATGTCACGCACACATCAGTTTTGTTTCTGCTTCACTGTCTCGACCGCGTTCTTACACCGACCACCACGTGGCTGTTTAGTGTTTACATTTCTTTCAACTTCCAAGAGATCAGACCTATATACTTATAGTGTTGTTTATAGACTTCACTTGCTTAAGTATGGATTGTGAATAGATAATAATTATTGTTTTTGATATAATTAAGAAGAAATGTATGTTTCCTATTCTTTTTAGTTCGTTGTTTGAGAAATATATATAGATTAGTGTCACCTATGACCTATCTTACATAATACGTCCACGTAATACATTTTTTCATTGCTTATTTAATCACCATATTCTACTAAAGCCTAAGTTATATAAAAATAAAAGTGGGAGTGGTATTAATGATCACATAATAACGCTTCATATTTCGGAAAGAAACGGATTTTTTCTTATCACATCGCCTCAATAACCCCTTGGATCTACATACATGAACGATGTTAAAGGTATTATAACACTCCAACGGCCTGGCGGGTGGCGAGTGGGTTGTAAAACTCGAACCAAGATCAAAGTTTATCTACTACTACCACTACTACTTCTACTACTACTACCACGGAGACAGAAAGCGAAGCAAAAAGGAAGAATAAATCAAAATTAACATGCTCAACGTACTGGTATATCTATAAAAAGTTAAACAATGGCATGAGTTAGCTTTCCATGTGCTTGGGAAATACTCGCGAACCCCTTTCCTGCCTGTAGCTCTCTTTGTGTAGAGAAGAAAAATTCGTAACCTGTGTATTATGCCATAAACTTTATGAGTGTGTGAAGATATCGGAGGGGGTAAACATATTATGTAGTCCTTTTTTTCTCTCCATATGCAGGGTGCATGCAGTAGTTATCGGTAATAGCAGCTTATGTACTGCATTTTCTCTTCAAAATAGTTCATGGTTTGAGCCACACTAAAGATAGTAAATACAGCTGCAACCCTTTGTTATCAGCGGTAAATCGAAATAGTGCATACGATAAAATGGTTAAAAGAAAATATAAAAACAGAAGGTAATCCCGAAACTTATGGAGGCCAGAGTGAACCTCATTTGCATATATAAACAATTTGTACACACGCCTGCACCCCCTGAGCCCAGCTGAGGGTGTGGGCGACGCGCGACGGCCTTCACAAAAGCAGACGTGTCGTGCTATTCAACACCACACGCATTTTTTTACTGCCACTGGAAAGGCCAGGGAGGATCGGGGTTGCGGTGTGTCTGACAGGCTGTTTTGACGCCCTGGGACTTATTAGAGGCATTATCAGCACCTCCAGTTTGTCCTGCTCACACTGTACGTCACCTTACTCTGTTAAGGTGACTGACACGCGAGGTAATGACGCCCAGGAGAGGTCCCATAGTAGCCAGTAAACAATGACTGCCAGCCAGTAAACAATGCCTGCCAGCCAGTCAATAAACACAGTGACACATGATGATGTAACACTCCTGGCAGCACCATCGCATCTGAACCCTCGATTTTACATAAGAAATATATTTACCTAACTCACTTGTATAACTGATTCGTTTGACATTACAGATATTGATATATTATTACTTTTTTTCTTAGATAATTAGGCAGGCTGATGAATTATCTCAACTCCTTCATTTTTACATACTGTTTTATAGGTAGGCTGGTACTCGACACCTTACGAAGCAATCAAAAAGTAGAATGTAATAAATATATTCATGAACTTAAATTAATAGCCTATCAATCAGTCAATCAAACCTTCATCTGACATTACTGAAAGGTGATAGGTCGGCAGGATGAATCTGTTCTCGTCCCTCACTTTCCAGCACACACACACACACACACACACACCGCTGATATAGTACTTGACTCACTTCAACACTCAATACTTCCTCCACACTCATGTTATAATAAATAATTCCACTCCTCGCCAGTGCCCTTCTCTGTTATTCATTTATATTACTTTCGGGACATTAATCACCTTTTTTCTGTTCAACCTGTCACAAAAAAAAAAAGAGGAGTTATAAAATGGTACACTCATATTTCACGGGTCCAGTCACCAAGGGTATGCACAGAGCAGCATTTACTCACCTTCATACAAACGTGAAAAAAATGTATATTCTATAAATCAATTGTAAAAAAATGAACAAAAACACGTGGCAGTTAAATTTGAGTCAATTTATTAATAAAAATGGCAATATTGTGTAGACATTCACCAGCGTTCTGCTAACTTATAATGGGTTGAGAAAGTGATGGAAAGCAATATAATGACATACACACATCCTTCCCTACAAAGTTTCACTAGTTTCCCCAAGATGACTAAAGACACAACAACCTAGGTCCTAATGGCTGCTTTGGTCACAGTTTTGTTACTATATCCGCAGGAATCAACGCTCATAAGGTAAGGCATAATAAAAATAAAGTGACAATGAATGCGGAAGCACTAAAAAATCCAACCTAAGGATGGATCCAAATAATTAAGAGTGGTATTGCACACAGCCATTTTGGTGATATTTTTTCATTTTGTACACTTGTCATATGTTAACGTCTGACCTCTTTTGTAGTTGTTAGGCTTCTTACATTCATATAAGCACCACTCATGCCTAATGCATCCTTTTGTTTGTACGTACATGAACCTTTTTCCAGACTGCATTGGCTTTTGTTATAACATCTATGAGTATATATTGTTTGTAGCAAGGTGACTTTTGTACACTACGTAAGGCTCATCTTATATTGATTTCATGCATAACGGCATATATCATGTACAATGAGCTCAACACATGCATATTGAGCTGATTTCATGCAATGGAAATATGGTATTTGTGCCAATTACTTCGCTCCTTATTTACAATTTCTTAGTGTCACAAACCATCCAAGACGGTTTTTGGATGTTGTTATTGAAGCATTACAGTTGCACATGTACGGCCATTCCTTGTCCAGTGTAGTGCAAAGGTAATTGTGGGAGCCTGGGTGGAGGAAATACTGTCTTGAACACATGGTGGCAGCTTAAAGACAAGCTGCAGGAACTGTCTTTTGGGTCTGTCCATCACCACATTGGCTCACCTGTAAGTCTTGCACCAACCTCAGACATGGTGTGAGGTTATCTAGAGGTTGCAATACATAGCTGTTGCAATGTTCTGACTAAAAAGAACATGAAATATCATAATCTCAAAAATGGAAAGAACATGATTATATACAAAAGTGATAAGGGGCTTGACAACACCGGATTACCAGTAATAAATCCCTGTTGGTGAACATACATTAACACCCTCCATCTTCTACTGCCTGTTTTCCATTAACTGACAGCGAAAATAAGTAAGGATAGAAAAATTAAGAAGAGATGTCTCAATATCTGCCACAAGGACACAGAATGTCTGGTGTTAGAAGAAACACTAAAGAACCTACCAATGCCAGACTCCAGGACATCATATCACCAGCAGGATACAATACCAAGCCCGTGTTAGCCACTCACTCCAGAGGGGACACTGGAAGGAGGGTTTAGCATCACACAGGATGTACACTGGGGAGGCCCTGCTGCACCTTACACTCCCTAGCACTACCTCCTCCCCTCAGCACCTGGAGGAAGAAGGAGGAAGAGGTAGTGGGTGGGAGGAGGAGGATGTCTCAGCGAAGGTGGTCTGGCCGTTGATAAGTCTGGTTTGCGAGTGATTGGTGGATGGGCGGCTGGAAGCAACGCACGTGTTCCACCGGGAGGTTGTCTGGGTCACTGGTCTTCAGGTACTTGTTGAGGACAGCAAAGATCTGTGAGTTGAGCACCTGGAACCTTCGGATGCGGTCGACCATCCGCTTCAGTTGCTGGATAACGAGGGAGGAAATGTGAGTGAGTGAAAACAAATATCAATAAAAAATAAACAAATCCATGTGTACTAAATCTATCTATATACCTGGTTAATATCCCTATTAAAAGGGAATAGCCAAGAAAAGGCATTTAGAGATTAGAGAGATTTTATTCTCCCCTTCCCCCTCTCTGTCCTGTCTTTTTGTAGGGAAGAATACAAAGAAAGGACTTCTCAGACACCTCACTCTGTCCCTTTTGGTCACCTTCTATGAGTCTCAGGGAATACAGTGGCAACATTCTTGAAGCTCCCATCACAGGGCTAACTATATAGATTGCTGATTTAATCTCCACTACAGAATGATTATTTTGAATATGATATGCTGCTCCATTCCCTTACTTACACATATATACACACACAAGATCAATAACTCACAATTCCCTTGATAAGTTCATCCTTGCCGTCCACCTTCTGTACCCGCAGGATGTGATAGCAAAAGTCGAGTGCCTCAAACCTCCTCTGTTGGCCCAGGAGAACAATCATGCAGCAGCCGGCCCAGTTGAGCCCCTCCCCGAACAGCTGCCTGCAAGGGGACACACCACACAATGGATCTTTAATTCATGTTATTAAGTAAAGTTCCTTCTTCATTAGTTTCATAAAGCTGTAAGATATTGCTTACAAAGAAGATATTAGGTAAAAATGTAGCAGGCACATTTTGAATCAGACTGGACCCACTTTCAATACTGCCACAGCTCAGCAATAATGGAAAAAAAATAGAATGAATATACATAGTAGATGCTGTGGGCATAAGGGGAGGGCAAAATGAAGCGGGAGGAATGAGTGTTAGATTGAGGTGTGCTTAGAAAAAGTTGATGAATAGTAAATATTAAGCAAAATATTGCATTATACAAAAATACTGATGGCTCTTCTGTTTTCAAAAATTTTCTCAATTGAAATTCACTAAATTCCTTTTCAAAACTTCCTTCATGCCATCATCATAACATACAATAAAGTTCCCAGCTTCTGAGTATTTACTCATTACATCCTGTACTTCTCTCACTCCTATCTGGCTGTAAATCATCTCAACCTTTACAACCATACATATTAAAGTGAGAATAATACAATTATGAACTGTAAATCATAAATTCAACAAGAAACAGATGAAGTAACTAACATAGAATAAAATGGTAAAACAATGTCCACTCACTCCACAGTGTAGTTGTTGGTGCCAACAGGGATGCACATGACAAACTGAAGGGCAGACCAGAGGCGGTGGAACTCAGTGCATTCATCTACATTCATGACTCCGTTAGCAGGTGGAGAGCCGTGCCAGATGGGGTCCTCAAGGAAAGTCTGAACCCTGGTGAGAATGACCTGCCAAGAAAGGGAGGAAAAGGTGTCACTGTATTGCACTGTTAATACTGCTAACACTCCACATTCAAGGGACTTCAAGTGGCCCAGCACAGTATATTAGTGATGCATTTCACATTAATTTTCTATCCATCTTCATTTGTACGATACAAGTAGTCACCAAGTGGTGATGCAAATGGCCAAAAATAATTATGAAGAAGGCTCAGAGATGAAAGATGCTGCTGCTCAGACAAGTTATTTTTGAACACTGATTTATATATGAAATGACTAAAGAAATTATTGAACTCCCTGTTTCCCTTTGACAAGAGAACCAATGGACACTGATAACCATTACAGATAACTGATATGGATTACTATGTTACAAGGCCATTCTCTTACCTCAAAGATGGATAGGCCACAACACAGCCTTTCTCTGGTCAACAGGTCCCCTTCCCGGGCTATCATTGCTTGCTGAAACAAGAAAAATACCACATATAGCAATAGCTTCACAATGCTCTTATAAAAAAGACACCATACATATAGTCTACGAAATACACTTGTTGGAGAACCTCGTGTGTGTACTGCATCACAAAATCTTTAAAATTCTCAACATAAAAGTATACCAATAAAAAATCTATATTGCAGTCAAAGATTACAACTTGACTATACAGTACAAATTGGTAAGCTCCTCCCAGCCCTCACCTTAGCTGTGCCGAGCCTTTCTATGTTGGCTACAATCTGCAGGGGAGCATACTTGGACTCCAGCCTCTTCTGCTTGGTCTCAGGCTTCTCTCCCTCTGTGGGTGAAAGTTACACACATAACAATATAGTAGAAAGACACCATACCAAACACAAACTCACTCACTAGGATACACATGATCTCACACAAGTTTGACACACATATATCACCTTTACAAAAATGTCTCCAGTTATGTGTAATTCTATTGTTTCTATGTCTCACTCCAGCCCAGTGTCATGCATTCTGTGCCTCACCTTTGCAGAACGGCCTTGGCAAGATATTCTGGAAGGGAGCTGCTTGCAACAGGTCACACACTTCCTCCAGGGTGAGTGACTGCTCAATCAACAGGCAGAAGAGCAAAGCATTCCCCAGCTCCCGGAAGTGATGGAAGAGGTCAGCTCGGGCATCCGGGTACTGTACTATGTCGTTGAGCTGGGCATGGTAGTAGCCGAGCACACCTGCACACCACCAGGAGGAGAGGTGATTAGAGGGATGCACAGGACAAGATTCATGGTGAGGCTGTGGAGGTGATTAAGCTATACAACTAATGATATAGAAAAAAAAAATTAAATAAATAAATAAAATTAGATAAAAATACTTCAATTAATATAAACCTTTGTAAAGTTCCTAAAATACAAGCCATTGATTTCCTCTCTTGACATTAGATGATATGCAATAAACAAGCAACTACGATAAACAACAAGTAATACATATATATAAAAATACAATCTGCCTTCGTAGACAACAATGACAATTTTATTCCAAATAACATGATATACCTTACATCAGCACACCCAGCACTACTTTCCCTCCCACCACCAGTCCTCCCAGTCTCCCTCCCACCACCACCAGCCCTCCCAGTCTCCCTCCCACCACCAGCAACCCTCCCAGTCTCCTTCCCTCCTACAGTAAGCACCTGGAGAGCCATAGTCATATCTGGGCAGCTTGCAGAGTTTGGGCATGGCTTGAAGGAGTGTCTTGGTGAACTGTTGAATGTTGCCTTGGATGAGTGAGTTGATGATCTCCAGCAGCTCCTGCATGACCACTGCGATGCCTTGGTAACCCAACACACGCACGATGGAACGCAGGTGTGGAGGACCAAGAAAGCCTGAAGGTGGAAAGTCTCTTAGTCACCTGTACATTTTTCACTCTTATTTGCACACTGTACAGAAAAGATACTCAATGAAAGCATGATAAAAATCTTTATGACGCCCCAAAAAATTGTCTGGTTTAAATGTTCTCATAGTAATCTAATCTTATCTTTTGGAGTATATGAATCTGAATAAGTTCAAACACAATAAAATGAGAACTGTTTTGATACATGGACGAAAAAGAAACTAAGAAAACAGCTACAACAGCATTAAAAAAGACATTTATATTGAACTGTACAAATACTGATGACCAAATGTATAAACCAGCCAAGAGATTAATATTTTGATTTTTACCTGCATATTGATTGTAGATGGTGGTGAAGGCAACATTGAGTGCCTTGCTGCCCCACGCCATGTAAGGGGCCACGTTGGGAGGCTTGTCTCGCTGCACCGGCTGAGCAAATGTTGTCACCGCGGCCTTCACGAACCTAAGCAGAAGTGCGGAGTGGTTAAGAGTGTGGACTTGAGAAAGCAGAAAACAAATATAAATAGTAACAATTAAAGTCAAGTGTATCCATTAACCCTATTCTGATCATGATATAAAACAAAATCTTAGTCCAGTTGTTATATTTTTCAATTTTATCTTGTAAAAGTTTAATTCACATTATTTATGCATGTGAAAACTCGCTGTATAAACAATAACTTCAATGAATTTAAGATGAAAACTTGAACATTTGAAAAACAATGTATTAATCTTCCTGTAGGTTCTCGGTTTCCTACAAAATATTTTCAGGTTCTTTAGTCTGGCCCACCCTCAGCTGCCTCACCTCCCTGTAGCAGCATTGTAGCAGTAGTTTGGGAGGAAGTCATAGTTCAGCTCCCAGAAGACATGCAGTGTAGTCCTGCCGTAGGGAGCCAGCACGTTATGGTTGGCCTCGCGCAGCTGAGCATCAAAGTCATCCAGCACCAGCAACTGACACAACAGCTTGTGGGTCAGCTTGTTCACCTCAATAAGACCTTCCAGCTCCTAAGAGAGGGAGAAGAATACTATGAAACTCATGTAAGATTACTACTTTTTTCACGTTTTTTTTCTGCACTGTAATTATACCCTTTAATTAACACTCTACATTCACCCAGAAATGAAAACATACAATCCTTCATATGTTAAACTTGACCCTAAAACAAAAATAAATGCTTTGTTAATAGTTCACATGACCTTCCACCAGACCAAACCCAACTTTTACACAACCTCCACCAGCAAGGTCAAGCTAAACTGAAGATAAACATAACATCCAAAGCCGTAACTCACCACAACTGAGGTGATGTCGGCTCCTTCGAAGCGAGCGATGGCCACCTCCAGGGACTTGTGCATTGAGGCGTTGATACGTTGGCAGATCAGTTTGTTGAGGTCAATGCTGCGACCAAGGAGCTGAACGTGCCTCTGCTTCAAAAGGGTTTCATATCTGTCAAGGGAAGGTGATGGAGTGAGTTAATACAAAAAGAGGAAGGTGATAGATATAAACCAAGTAAACTACATAATTACTGTAGTTATATAAGGAGAATGGCAGATATAAAACTAAGATATGTATTGCTAGAGGAAGGTGAAAGTAAATAATAAACAAAACACATCAGTTAACTAAAAAAATAGAAAAGATAACTGAAGTGGACTGTGCCTCACCTGTTAGCTGGAGGGTAGTGGATCCTCAAGCTATGTTGATTACACTCACTGCGAAAGCGCTTGTCCAGAAGAATGCTGTGCCAGACAAACAAGTGGAAAGAATGTAGATGGTTATAAGAAACATTAATGCATTTGGAAATCATGTCTAGCTATAAGTTACAATATTTTCCTCAAACGTACATCAACATAAGATATCACTAACAACAATAGGTTACAATGTGCTGAATAAGAGATATACCTCAGCACATATATAAACAATACATTCAGGGACTTCCCTTAGTATTTCCAAAACTCAGACAGCTTCATCAGCACTTCCTCCTTACGTCATCCAGTTACCCGGATTACTTTCCTCTAAATGCCTAATGCTGTCAATATTTTAGTTAACAGAATGAGTGTTGGTGTCCTCTACTTACTACAGCCCTTTTATTTTCTTTCTTAATTTTCTACAAGACACACACACTCACCTGCCCGCCAGATGCTTGTAGTAGGCAAACACTTGCTCAGACAACTTGAACACAAACTGGTCAAAACACAGATTCACTTCAGCCTCAATCTCATCATAGAGAAACTGCTTACGGAACTGTGTGAGGGCGTAGTAGGCACTGTCATTATACAGGTCCAGCGGGTACAACACACACCTGCAATGCACACAGGAATTGTACTCGTCTTGTAGCACTCACGCATACACACACATGCACACACAACTATGAGGTGTTCTATATATTATATGATGATTGCCTACAGTAAATGAAAAAGCTCATGTTTTATCTAAGAAAAAAAAAAAGGAAAAAATTATTATTAAGGACGATCCACTCACTCCATCATAGAAGCATCCTTAGTGCGCAGAATGTGGTCAGTCAGGATCCAGGGCATTGACATCTCAATGGGGAACTGTAGAAGTAAGGGAAGAAAGGATGGGATGAGTCAGAGAACCATCATTAAACCTTCACTAAACCCACTTCAACTAATTCCCTGACACTACCACACCAATCAGCCTCCCTCCTGCACTAACACTATGACAAGTGAACCCTCCCTCATCAGCCAAGACTACTCTGACACCCCAGAGTACTGTTACCCTCACACTACACACAGTTAGTCACCACCAATCAGGGATCCACTAGTTGAGTGCTTGGTTTGAACAGCCTAACACTGTGTTAAGGGTGTGACACTCTTCCAACACCCAAGCAGAGGGGATGGCGAGGCCTCAATCACAACTCTCATATTATGACAACTCAAGGGGTGTAAATACAAGAAATATAAACTATTAACACATTAATTTTCCATCAGTAGCAAGCTATTGGAATAAGCAGATGCAGTACACTGCTAACAAAAATAATCAAAACACTGCTCACTTCTAACTGTACATAAAATGACTGAGTCACACTGCACATGCCAGTATGTACTATACAACAACAAGCTGCTGGTCATGACAGCAGTAACTCTTGTAACAGTTTATACATTTTGGTGACTCGTCTCTTTACTTTCGTGCTCAAGACAACTGGACTACTAACAATATTACTTCTGCAGACACAAGTAAACAAGTTTCTAAGTCTCAAATTTAAGCCTCAATACTAGGAGCAGATATTTTTCAACTAGCAAAAGCTATTCATTACATTATTCAAAACATTTAAAGGCTAACATACTGCTCTTTCCAATGTTTTTTTTATATTACAGTGCACCCTCAACCTTGTTTAGCACCCACAGACTGTGCTAATTGTCACCCATCTGTGGCTGTACTCACACATCAACACACATACAAATACACAGGTTGTCACCCTCTTCATTAAGGAATCATTACAACACACCAACATATCAACACACATCACGCACCACACAAGTCTGTGTGCTTGTGAGTGGAAAAAGTAAACCAAAAAACCAACACAAAAAAGAAAGGTAAGTGCAAACAAAAACATCCTCTTTGTTAAGGGAAAAATTAGTGTCTTGCCTTCCCAACGACTGGCATGTATGAAGACTCTGTGTCCACTCCCAACCTCAGCTGTGACCTTTCCTACTCATCAGTGGACCACACGCAACATTAATGTCCTTCACACGATGATTTACAGTATACTTACAGTGGCCATCACCTCTACATCAGTTAGCTAACATAAAATCAAGGTACTGTAACTTATGGACTTTTGCATTTAATTCAAGAACAAAGTTTTTTTTTTAATCCATCGTAATTACTGGGAAGCACGAGTGCAATGTAACTTGAAAATATAGGACAAACAGAAAAGAAAACCAAGAAAATTAAAAATAAGTAAAAAATGTCTTTAAACTGCCAAAAGCACCACCACTACCACTACCTATCCCTACCATCACCACCACCACCACCACCACTTTGTGCCTACAACATCAGCCACACATCATCACACTTCAAACAACTCTTTTTACTCTACATCACAAGAGAATATAAACTTCCACTACAACTAATTCTTCAGATACGACAACTACTCCTCTCAACTACAATATGTAACACCTCTCATACCAAGCTACAGAGGCTACTAGAGAACTACACTGAAGAATTACAAATGTTTCCTACACTACACTGTCATCCCCTCTATCAACACTACTGATTCGTGCTGCATAGGCTAAAGCTTTTGATTCTTCAAAGTATCAGAAGAGGAAGGCAAAGATTTCTTCTACTCTACAAGAGGAAAACAACAAGATCATTCATCTCAGACCTACATGCCCCACCGGGTGCCTGACCGAACACCTCATGGTCTGGGAAGCAATGAACACCACCTGTTGTTAGGGCGTCTTGGTGTGTCTCAGAAAACTAGTGACCAGCAACATTCCTCATCTGAACCATTTCACTCAATACATAAGCCTGTGTGTGTGTGTGCTCCTGCTCATCATCTTTCCTTGCAGTGAGCTCACAAAAACACTCATTGTAGAAAATGTCTTGCGACATATTACTAATCTGTACAATGCTTTACACCATTTGTTTACAAATTGTCACTAAAAATCAAATAGTGTTATGAAATGTATAAATATTAAATTGAATTAAATAAAAAATCAATGTGTGTGTGTGTGTGTGTGTGTGTGTGTGTGTGTGTGTGTGTGTGTGTGTGTGTGTGTGTGTGTGTGTGTGTGTGTGTTAGCACTGTAACACATGACAAACTGTGCATCCAGTTATTTTTTCACGGCTTATGTTACATTAAAAGATACAAAAAGTGACAAGGAAGTAGACCACTACAATGAAAAGGCTGATGTAATAAATGACAAATAAAAAAGTTGATTAAATAATCCCCCAAACTTGGTAGCTATGGACCATATAGTTCTGCTATTGTTAACGGTAACAAGGGAGTGCTGTCCCTCTCACCAGAAGCTGCCGTGAGACAAGATCAAACTGGCTACCTTTAGGCCATGAACTGAACACTGCACCACAGTCACCCGGCCCCCAGCGTCCTAACTAAACCACTACAATGAAAAGGCTGATGTAAACAAATGACAAATAAATAAATTCATCAAAACCAAATAATTGCAAAAATCATTGTAAAATATTCAAATTTTTTCTTTTCTAACTTTTCTAACACACACGCACTCACTTTAAACTTGAATTTATACACATCATATTTTTCATTAACTTATACTATGCAACTTTTTACTTTTCTGAACTTATTAATATTTACTTAATTTCAATACTGACATTTTTATCTGAATATTTTCCACAACAGATTCCAGCTAGATATTCACCACTGTCCTCTTGATTAATTTAAACCAACATTATCTACCGTTCTCTATGCAGCCTTGTTTCATCTCACCTATAAAGCACATCATTCCATCTTACTCTATCCAATGCATGTCTTTCACCTTCCTGAATGCTTACATCTTTACTACCCTTCTATCTCTGTCTAGGTGTTCCCCTCGGCTATTCACCTTCCACCTTCTGACCTTCCAATTCTTTCCTGTCACCCACTTTTATCTCACTTTTTCCTGATGTCAAACTATACCTAAGCATTACTTGATATGTGTTCTCCAATTAACTATACCTGTTTTTTGTACCAATTTCTCATCCCGTTATTTTTTAGTCTGTCAACCCAAGAATATGTTCATGTAAAACTAATTCAAACTTGATAACTAAAATAAACAAGCAAAAACTTCAGAAACTAAACATAATGTAAAACTAAATCCGACAAAAACAGAAAAGTTATTAATAAAGCAAAACAAAATTTAATAATAATACAAGTAAACTGTTTAAATGCATCAAATAGTTAGAATACTTCAAAATAAAGTAAGGAAATAGAAAAGTTAAAAAATGAAACAAACACAAAAGGATTACAACAAAAAGCTCACCAATCAAAGAAATATAAAAGCTAAGGAAATCATTAGACAAATTAAATACTTAAAAGAACCATACATAAAATAAAAGAAGAAATCAAATAATAAAAATTTAAAGATAAACAAATCAACAAAATCAAACACACAATTTAAAAAAATAAATAAATTGTGAAACTAAAATATCAAATGGACAAACATTGACATTGTAAATCAACAAGAAAATAAATGTGAGTAGAAAAAAATAATGCAGAAAATCTTTTCATAAAAAAAAGTTTATCAATGTATTTTGTACCACATGTAATTTCCAAGGTAACTGCAAAAGCCATCCACATATAGACAAGAAACCATAAGATCGATGTGGCTTCATATGTATAAAAAAAATCCTTCACCTGATACACTCCCCAGAAAACATGAATTACATACAAAAAAAACAGAGGAAAACCATTTTTTGTGCAACTTTGCTGATAATCTGTTTTGTTTGAACGTTCTTACTAAGAGGATGGCAAGGCACCCCTGTATCATGTCACTATGGAGGTGTTGTATCCCTTGAAGGAAGAAAGCAACAAGTGCCTCAGTGAGCCTTCAAGGGCAGGAATATGGAAAGTTTAATGACACAAACATGACGGAGAGAAGTACTTCCTGAGCTCTAACATCCACAGAAGCATCAAGTGAATCTCTGCTTCCAGCCAAAGCAAGACAAGGACAAGAGACACCTCACATGGCAAAAAAAACATAACACAAAGGACCAAGAATTCAATAAAAAGAATCAACATGAACAATGCGCCAGCTTCAGTCAGTCTGGTTGGAGGCAATAAAGTGACAGACTAGCTATCACATAAGCACTTTTAGTCCAAGAAGCTGCTTAGTGTTGCACAATAAACACACTCATGAATAGTAACCTTGGCAGAAAATAAAATGTTAATTTCACAATCAAAACACTGTAATAATGTTTTTTTATCCTTTCTGTACACAAATAGTGATTTCCTGTACATATCAGAATGTTTATATTACAGATGGCAACTCAAAGGGATGAGTACAGAGGACTGGAAACTCTTTCCATTAAGTAACTTTGACTTTCTATTGAATTGAGCACTGAGTCATTATGAAAATGATAATATTAATGAAGAAGAATATCAACAACATAGCATCTCTTGTTATTACTATTGCTCTTACTTAATATGCTTATATGTACAGTATTGAATACCACTTTGCTAAATTATGTAAATAAAAATGACAAAATCAATGGACAACACAACCCAATCTGTATCACATAAGACTGTACATACCCGTGGCTCCTCCCTTTAAGTGACTACTGGAAAACACATGTGCGTATAGTGTACCTGTTTTGGGACATGTATGCGTGAGGTGTTGACACACGGACAATCTACAAACCCAGGGCAGTGGACATCCCCGGGGGGAAGGGAAGGGTACCAAGACGCACCACCAGGGTAACAAGGGTAACAAGGGGGCCAACACAGCAGTGGGGGATGTAAACTAATTTCTGTCATTTTAATTACAGGACAAACCAAAGCATGCAGCAGGCAACGCAAGCAGAACAACCAAAATAATACACATGGAGAACGAAGAGCGAGGGAGAGACAGACGCAGAGAGTGATAAATAGAGAGAGAAAGAAGGAGACAGAAGGGGGGTACCTGGATACGTTTCTCCATCACGACCAGGTCTGTGCACTCGTCATTGTGCTGGTGCTCCACCGTGCACGTCTAGGGACGGCCCAGTGCACCAGCCAGACCAGTAACAGAGATCAAGGTATCCAGGGAAGTGGCAGGTGATACACACATATACATACATCAGAGTCATCAACTTGTTGTAGTGTTGGCATTATAAAAGCCACATTAAAAAAAATATAAGTGGTTCAGGAAAATTGTTGTTTTTTAAGATGCATAACATGGAGAGAGAAAAACACTTTGAGGAAGATAAAAATGTCTGGTTGAAATAGTAACAGTATCTTTTTTTTTTTCAAGTCTTGTGATGAAAGATTGATGAGAAAACTGGACTTGACAAGGTTTATCAGCAAAATTGTCTAAAATTAAACAGTTTCAGAATTAATAAACTCTCTTCTATCAACACAGGAAGCAGGTACTGTATGGTCTAATGACTACGGGACATCACCAGCGATGAAGAATAATACATACCCACTGCACGCCATTGCCAGACTCCACAACTACTATACAGTTACGTTTATCCTTTACAATGACAGCATTTTTCAAACACTTGTATGACATTTTAATCCTTGCAAATATAACTAAATTATGTCCATTGAATTAGTGTGTATGCAAAGAAGAAAGAAACAGCATACATCAATACGTTTCAACATTTCCTGTCTTGCTTAACACTAGAATTATTATTATGAAATTGAAGAAATCACATTATTTTTTCTACTATAAGATATATCCTCTCCCTTTCCTATCACCAATCAGTAGTGGAGCCTGGCAGTGAGTGTCAGCCATAAACTGCTGGTCCTTTCACATACTATAACATGAACTGTAACACAACAAAATGGTTTACACTGCAACACAGACATAATAACAGAGCATCAACTTATACCACTCTCCTCACACATGATGAATACAAAAACTCTTCAAAAAATCACACCAAATATTTCAAAAAAGCAAATTTCTGATCTCTACAAAAAAAAAAGTGAATATAGTTACATTAAACTTTCAAATTCTTTCTTTTTTTTTTTTTTTTTCTTTCTATGGTTGTCTTGAATTATCCGGGCCATACTGAGTGAGAATACAGAACAGTCACTGGTTGGCAGCAATACATGGCTGTTTGATGGACACTGAACACTTACCTCACCTCTACAAGGAACACAGACATTACCATCAACAGAACACAGATGCCCTACACCCTACTGTCAACAGGGCATGGCCTCTACCACCTGCATACTGACAAAGGACGGCATATTACACAAAGGGAGACACACCCACACCCACACCCACACCCACACACACACACACACATAGGAGGGCGGCTCCAACCCAGCTTAGGTTGCTAAGGATCTTTCTCTGATAGGGAGCAGTTAGTGTGAGATATCTCAATCTTACCATCTCTATTATCTCTGAATTCTTTATGAGAGGGTAATAGTTGACAATCACGAGTCCAGCATGTGATCATACAGACCATGGTGAATTACACATACACCCACAAGCCCACAAACACACGCACACACACACACACACACACACACACACACACACACACACACACACACACACACACACACACACACACACACACACACACATTCTCATTTGCATTAATCATTCACTGTAGCCTTGTTCTTTTGCATTTTAGAAGAGCAAATGTACTGATTTTCAATACTACATCAAAAAATAAATCAATCAAAACCTAACTGAGGATTTCATTACATTACTTATTCAATCACTCGATCATTAATCTGTTCAATTACTACTTTGTTGATCTAAGCTGAAAATACTTAATTGGTTTATTATTCCGACAAATTGTCTCTCTCTCTCTCTCTTTTTCTTAACCCTTGGGAGAATCCTTTCATCTTCATTCAGGCACATACTTCCCTGTTAAGCTGAGACAGACTCCCATCAGATCAAGTATTAAGTAAACACACACCAACACACACTTACAGGCAGATATATTTCCCGCCTCGTTCTAAAATATATTCTTATACTCTTTGATGTTGAAAAATCATCATTCTTTTGCTCCTTAACACATACACACACACAAACACACACACACACACACACACACACACACACAAACACACACACACACACACACACACACACACAAACACACACACACACACACACGCAGACAGACAGACAGACATATATTTTACCCCTGCATGCCTACTGTGGTCCAACTAGGAAGCAAAGAAGCGAACCAAATGACATGAGACAAAAGGATACACAGAACAAGTGGGACAACTACATCTATTTCTTTGAGGTGAACTTAAAAATGACAACAAAGAGTTAACGAGTCGAGTCATTCTCACCTGTATCCTGCGTCCCATTGTCATCTCCAGGTAGAACTCCCGGTACCACAGCTGGGACAGGTCGCAGCAATACTGTAAGGTTTCTGTAAAGGGTGGAGAGAGAGAGAGAGCGAGAGAAAGAGAGAACGAGGAAAATAATTAAATATCGACATGCTTATATAATTCAATAGCTAAAAAAAAAAACTTATACATAAACTAAAATTTGATGTATTCTCCACTAGGAAATTTTAATGGTAGCTTATCACTGTCTTATAAATGCATTATATCTTTTTATAATTATTTTTCTACTCAGTAAAGTTCAAAATAAAGACCATGAGGAGTAAAGTGACAGTATTTAAGGCTGTGTGGGTATAGGTTGCTGAGTGAGAAGGAAGGTGAATGGAGAGTGTGAGAAGCCTGTAGGAGTTAGTCATGAGTCTTGCATGATGGACAGAGAAGCTTATCTGTAATGCAAGGAAGACAGGTGTTGGCTGACCGCTGAAGTTGATGAGGTAGGTCCAGAAGAAGGATGTCTTGTGGAAGTCATCAATCTGGCACAGGTGTTGTCCGTCCAACTCCTTCCTCAGGGTCTTCTTGCCTCCAGACTTGTCAGAGATGAGCGACTCCAGCATCGTGCGCACCATGTACAGCTGGGTTGATGAAGGACCTGCCACACACACACACACACACACACACACACACACACACACACACACACACACACACACACACACACACACACACACGCAAAATGAAGGTGAAAAATTGATTAAATCTGAGGAAAATCTAAACCTAAATTGCAAACTGTCTATGGCCATTATCATACTAATTTTTGCCACATTCAACGCTGAACATATTTAGGATAATGAAGATGGTAACTGCAGTATTAATTTACGATGAGAACAATATTTATGAAGATGATGGAAATAACAACAATCAAAAGTAGTAGTGATGAAAGTTACACTAATGGCCTATAATGACTTACAAACAACAACAGAATCATGAGTATTAATGGTGACAATGGTGACAGAAACAACCTAACAACACTCACCCACATTCCTCCTCATGACCTTGATTTCAAAGCCATTATCAGGGTCCTTCTTGCCCTTGAGAGCTGGGTCCTCCGGGGGCTCAACACCCTTCAGCCAATCAGCAGAGGTCTCCCGCACCGACACCAGGATCCTGCGGTACCACCAACACACCTGACAACCACCACCACACTGCTTCCCACACAATGTAACCACAACGTAACCACACCTGAATGTCTCACGTCCAAACACAATATCTATCACAACTATCACCATCTATCAACAACTATTACCAACTATCATATCACACCCACATTCAAGACACCATTACACCCACATCAACTTATCACACACCCACAATATCCACACCTGTATATCTAACATTCATTAATACACAATTAGGTACATAAAACCCACAACTCCACAAATGCACTCCTGACACCCATCACTCTTAATAATAGTCAGAAATTGGCACATTCAGAAAGCAAGAGTCGTCCATGACAATATATTTCTCTCTGACACTCCTTCAATTTTTGTTTGCATGATAAATACTTCTCCTCTTCCTTCTTCTCCTCCTCCTGCCTCTCCTTCAGCAGTACTCACGTCCTAAGCAGCTCCTTCTTGTTCTTGATAGCCTTGCGTAAAGGATCCCTAAGAGTGAGTTGCACAAAATCCTGCAGCTCCTGGTAGATGTTCCGTCGGATGGAGTCAAGGAAGACCACCTCCATGCGAGCCATCAGCACCTGCAGCCCCTTGATCATGGCGATGACCTCTATGAGTGCAAACTTCTCCTCGTTGGTGTAGTTGTAGCGCGTCGCCTGGTGGGGTTAGGAAAGCAAAATAAGACAGTCAGTTATCAACAATTATCAACATAATTTACAAGTTTTCAGCAAAAAATCATTCCATAACAAGATACAAAAATATACAAATTACAAGCGAATCATAATAGAAACTCAATTACGGCCAAGAAATTATATCACAGGAAAGCGTAAACAAGGCTCTGTGTGTAAGACCCTTGACTCACCCTCTCGTACTCCTCAGCATCAGCGGGACAGGAGTTGTTGGAGTGGTGATCGGTGGGGTGAAGCAGCTTCCACGAGTACAGTTCCGTCACAACGCTGGTCCACTCACTCAGGAACTGCAGGCCACGGAGAGCCAGGTCTGCTATGTCCTTGTTCTCAGCATCTGTTCTGGCAGTCTCCTTGTAGGTGGTGATGACCTGGGACGGGAAGGGATTGTATATACTTGTTTATATCAGTACAATCATTAATCATTTATTTTCCTTCCACTAGACATAGAGGAATATAAAAAAATTATCGAGACACAATGTACAAAAAAAACAGTTCATTGTCTAGTAGAAACTCACCCACAGAATGAATAACATCTATTAACTTATACATTCCTGATATATTGTATTAAATAGTGAGTATTGCTGGTGATGTAATTTTCTTCTCCTGCAGCTGATGTTAGTGTTATTGAGTCGCCACATGCAAGCACCCCAGCCACTACCACACTCCCTCACCTCATTGCTGTACCGGGCCAGCTCTGAGATGTACTTGATGTGCTCGTCCCTGATGCGCGGCAGGTGGCACATAAGGTCTGCCTGGGGACTAATGGAGGAAGCACTACACATAGGCCACATCTTGCAGTCAAAGTTCTTGCTGCGCTTGATGTAGTTGAACGGAGCGATCTGCATGTCTCCAAATAATGGCACCACCTCAAGGTTCTGGGTGAGAGGAGGAATGTTATAAGTCCTTAAATGTGTTATAAGGATATTCAAATGTGTTATAAGGATATTCAGATTTTCAAAACTAGATGTCAAGTTATGTATGTTTTCTCTACTTTGATCCTTGACAGTGTTATAATTAGGCAAGTATCTAGCAATCATACTACCCATCTCTTATTATAAATCATGAGCAAAATATGATGAATCTGATGACTGAGCAAGAACAAATAAAAATCAAGTTAAACGAGGGATTTTTTTCTAACCCATTTTTGTTTGCTCTTAACCAGTACCCTTATAATGTAGAAAAAACAAAAAAATTATCTTCACTTGAACACCTTGACTCCCATCCAATACCACACTAATGACTCACCTTGAAAATCTTATCGATCTTATCAATTTTAATCTTCTTCTTCTGGTCCAGCTTGTTAATGTTGCAGATCTCCGAGTCCACCAGGAAGAGTCCAAAGCCCATCACCTTAACCAGCATGTGCTTCTCCTTAGGTGTGAGGTACATGCGGTTCTCAAACATGTGCACGGAAATGTTCACCACGTCACCTGTTGAGCGGCAAAAACAAGTATAAGTTACGACATAAAAATTGAAGATAAAAAATAAGTTATGTATGTTTATCTTTTCCTTATAGAAACATTAATAACTTTACTACATATCAACGGCCCACATAATAAAGTTTTGCCGTAGACGAACACACATAACCGAGAGCCTTACACAGCAGGTCTTCATAGGAGGGTATTGCCGTCAGCTTCTCCTTGAGGGTATCTCGGATCTTGTTCTGAGTGGCCAGGAACATGGATAGGTTCTGGGATTCCTGCAGGCTCTGGGTGTCACTCATCACCTTCAGGAACTGGGCAGCTCTGGAGGGGAGTGAGGGTAAAGGTGGTAATCATTGTGTATTGTTATTGTATTCACCTTAAAGAAGAAACATTGCTTACTTGAAGTGTTAATTTTCTTCACAAATATATTCCATTTTTCTTAGTGTGACAGAATTAAACCAGTAGAGATAACTAAATTTCCTAACTCTACTCCACTTCAAGATTATTCATAAATTGTAGCATTTGGCATTACATACTTAAGTAACTTCATCTTCACAATCCTGTCTTATTATTTTCAACATTTCAGTATTTAATGTAACATCCACTAAATCCAATCCCCCACAACTACAATAATTCATTACTTTAACACAAAACTATGACTCAATTGCATCAAAAAATATAAATAAATAAATAAAGATCACTAAAGATGCTTCCTTTAAAATAAGCAATTAAGTCACAAAACAACACTGATCTTCCCTAAGTAATTAATCAAAACAATTACAAATTTTATGACCTTCCATGACCTAAGTAAAAACACCCATAATGACCTTCTATAAGTTGAGTAATCATTCTTGACGCTAGACTTCATGTTCTTGAGTTCGTCCAGGACAGCGAACATGTTGATGAACTTTCCGAGGGTGAGGAGGTAAGCTTCTGACACAAAGTCCTTCCTCTTCTCCTGGTGACACAGCCGCTTCACTTGGGTGCAGAACACATCAATGGCTTTGCGCTGCAGGGGAAGAAAATCAGTCCACCAATTGTTCCCTACACTACATGGTTATTCCTCATTGTTACACTCACTCCAAGGACAAACTAGCAACTCAAGACTACTCTCAGATGCATAAATGGTAAATATCTATCATGTGAAGTGTTCAAATGAGGTCATCAAATTCTCAATATATAAATCATGTCCTCCATTTATCAGGCAATATATGTAATTTTATTTCTCAAATATCTAACACCAATAAAATGAAGTACTAAATAAACAACTTTGGAAGAACACAACTCACCTGGAAATTCATAAACTTAGTGAGTTTCTTCACCTCATCGGAGAGGACCCGCACAGTCTTCTCATAGATCTCCACACGGTTGGGCTGCTCGTTGGACTTGGGTTGAGGGATGGCCCGGGAGCAGCACCGCCACGTGTACAGCATCACGGCGTGCTGCTCACCCTCCTCCAACAGTTTGTTCTGTACCACGGAGGAAAGGACAACAATGAGGCAACAATGGTACAATACTCAATAATATCTATTCAAAACTATCTTACAGGTTCAAGATTGCACTGTTACAAGACTAAGTGATATTGCAGCTATCAATGACTAAATGAGGAATGCTCTCTAATTTTCTAAACAAATTATCATCATTTTCAGATTATTCTAAGTAAGAAAATCCTATAATTAGAATATAAAAGAAAAAACAGCAATACAAAATTAATTTACTATTTTCTAAGATTTTGAAGTGAAATTTTTAATTTACCACTTATCTTAATGTATTTTAAGTCAATGCTTGCTTGAAGGAAAGACTTTTTTACCTTAATGGATAAACAAAAGTATATACCATCTGATACTATGGGTATTTTCCGTAATATAGTAAACCAGAGGGAGAGAGTTTCTTACTTTTCCAACAAAACCTATACCTTTACACTCAACTTTCCTGCATAAGTCAAGGCGTACAAATGCTTATCACTGATCTTTATCCATCAAAAAATTTAATATCATAATATCCAAATAGATACTTGCAATTCCTCAATGAAAACCTTACCAAACATTCCACCTCAATTACCCAAAGTTATATATATTCCTACAAGGTCTATCATATATTATTACAGCTAATGACTGGACACACATATCATTAACTATCACATTGGGAAGGAAGAGTTAAGTGTTCATTTGAAGTAGAAAATGTGTACAACCATCCATTTGCAAGTTTTTCAGTGTTGATTATCAAGAAGCAAGTTTCTTAAATATTGTGGTAAATGATTGATTACAAACTACACTCTTCTCTAATAATGTAAATATCTTCATTACTGTTTATGTAAATACAGCTTTGTTACATCACTTTAACTTAATTGTCAAGTAAGTCCTTTTATCAATGATTCATAGGTCAAAAAAAAGAACAAAGAAAAAAAGTTAAAAGCATTTCCTGTAGACATGTGCACAGCTGTTGAACTTTGATTATTATACATTTATAAACTCAAATTTACTAATATACTGTAACACCTAATACTTTACAGATAAAATAGCATCTGGGGTTAAATTGTGTCTCTAGTACAATCCAAACATGAATTAGGATGTTTGGATCAGTTCATGTAATTATTTATATAGTTTCGAGAATTAAGTCTTATACTTTACAAAGCTACAAACTCATCCTGTTTGCTGCCGGAAATGGCTTACCGATAAAGAGAGAGGGAGGGAAGGAGGGATTGAAGTGACAAGAGAGAGAGGAGTGAAGGGAGGAGGAGGAGGAGAAGGAGGAGAAGGAGGAGGAGGAGGAGGAGGAGGAGGAGGAGGAGGAGGAGGAGGAGGAGGAGGGAAGAACAATTTGATGGCATAATTATTTCTTGTAACCCTAAGAGCACAAACACATAGAGAGAAAGAAATACATATGGAAAGAGAGAGAGAGAGAGAGAGAGAGAGAGAGAGAGAGAGAGAGAGAGAGAGAGAGAGAGAGAGAGAGAGAGAGAGAGAGAGAGAGAGACAGACAGAGAGAGAGAGAGAGACAGAGACAGAGACAGAGAGACAGAGAGACAGAGAGACAGAGAGACAGAGACAGAGACAGAGAGACAACAAGGATAAAACGCACCACACCACACCACACCACATAAACCCAACACACAACACACAACACACACACACACACACACACACACACACACACACACACACACACACACACACACCAGTTCAGCATGTGTGGCCGCCTCTTCCATGTACTTGGCCACACCGGTAACATAGGCCATGCGGTCCTCAAAGTTAGTGTCAAAGTTGGAGATGTAGACAACGGAGCATGGCTGGGCCTCGATGACCGGCTGCTGGTCCGGCAGAGGCAAGTCATCCAGCACATCCACATTGCTGAGGGCGTCGCTGATGGTCACCCGTTCTCCAGCCATCATGGAACTGCGGATGACGGGTGAGGATTGATTTATTCTTACTTCTTTTTTTTTTCAGAAGAGATTGACAGACTAAACTAGCTCTTCTATCTGTTTTGTAATTTCTAGAAGACCGAGAGATTGACTAACTAACTTCTTAATCTTTTTGTAGTTTCTAGAAGAGTTAATATTATTCTTGGTTCAGGAAGGAAGGGATATATAAGAGAGGAATGGGTAGAGGTAATGGAGAAGAAATATGGGGAGGGAGAGAAGTGTGAGGAGAGGGAGAGAGGGAAGGAAAGAAGAGGAGGGTGACAGGGCTGAAAAGGAGGAATTGAAAGGAGTAATGAGGAACGGAAGAAGGAGGAGAAGGCAAAAGAAAGGAAGAGGGAGAGGTGAGAGCAGGAAGACACAAAGGTGAGGGTGAGGGAGAGAAAAGAGTGAATGGAAGGGGAACAAGAAGATGGATAAGAGGAAGGGAACTGAAGTAAGGGGGGGAAGGGAAGGAGAGAGAGAGAGAGAGAGAGAGAGAGAGAGAGAGAGAGAGAGAGAGAGAGAGAGAGAGAGAGAGAGAGAGAGAGAGAGAGTCATGAAAAGGGTGAGGTACAGGAAAGAGTTAAGTCAAGTCAAGTATTCATTAGTTTATAGATACAGTTTCCAACCTATAAATATGTCACAGTTAATACAACAATCAAGGTGGCAAGGTTAGGCAATACAAAGAGAGAGAAAAAAGTGAAAAAATATATATAGATTACTACACTTAATTTTGAAACATTTCCATCCACATAGATTCTTAATGATGTTCCTTTATGTGGTCTTTTATAGATATATTTAAAAAGTTGCTGATTTACATTAATGAAACTACATACTCATTCATATGTAAAGTGTATAATGTCCTATCAATACCTTGTAGGAAAATGTCTTTACTGTCCTATTTAAAACTTGTAGGAAAATGTCTTTACTGTCCTATTCAAAACTTGTAGAAAAATGTCTTTACTGTCCTATCAAAAACTTATAAGAAAATGTCTTTATTGTCCTATTTAAAATTTATAAGAAAATGGCTTTACTGTATTAAACACTTCTAAGAAAATGCCTTTACTTGCTTATCAAAAACTTATAGGAAATGTCTTTATCTTATAAATGATAACAATTTCATTAAGTAAGTCTAACACAGTACATGTAATCATATCTAAGTTGCACTCCATTCAATTTAAATGGATGCCAGAGACAAGAAAAGAACATGGAATTTTATCATACATTATCTGAAATCTAACTAATATTTCGTAATTTCTAGGACATGTGCTTTGAAAATAAGGGTAAAATGGAGATACGGTTAGCTTACTAATTTTGAGGTTCTAAGCTAAAATAACCTAACCCTAACCCCAACCTAACCTAACCCTAACTCCAACCTAACTTAACACCGCGGGGCTGTAATCAGATATCTGACATATAAGTATTAACCTCGGGAGAAGACGCTAATGTTATCTCCATATTATCAGACCATAACAGACTGCATGAACCTGTGACATTTAAACACACGAACCACAAACAGCAACAGACATGCTCACCACACACCAGCACAGCCTGACACGAAGACAGACAAGGAGTGGGAATACAGACATGGAGTGGGAATAGACAAGGAGTGGGAATAAGAATAAGGAGTGGGAATACAGACATGGAGTGGGAATACAGACAAGGAGTGGGAATAGACAAGGAGTGGGAATACAGACAAGGAGTGGGAATAGAGACAAGGAGTGGGAATAGACAAGGAGTGGGAATAAGAATAAGGAGTGGGAATACAGACATGGAGTGGGAATACAGACATGGAGTGGGAATACAGACATAGAGTGGGAATACAGACATGGAGTGGGAATACAGACATGGAGTGGGAATACAGGCAAGGAGTGAACAGGGAAACACGAGTGGTGACAGATCAACTTAACACATAAACGAGTCTATCTATCATACATTGTGGGGATCAAATTCGATACAAAAAGGGAAAAATCATGTTAGTAATTATTAAAACTAGGAGTATATTGAATAACACTCAATTAATCCCTGTGTAAAAGTTTGGCAGATTTAGAGGAGGAAAATGATCGACATCATAAGCGGCTGAGGTAGAATTCGCTCTAGTTTTAGGTAAAATGTGGCAGCATTAATAGTACCGTCCTTAAATAAACGAAATAACATGCATTGAACCTAAAACACATATTCCCACGATGTAAGCATAAGAAAAGCCACATAAACCTTTATAGTGCACCAAATACACTACTAATTTTCACTTTGACAGGAGCCCCAAGGAAGAAAACCCATGAAATCTTGTTAATTCCGTGTATTTCCCTGTTTTATGTGTGCCTTTTCTGCCTCATTCCCTTGGTGAGTAAATGCCTTACCTGTATTATACACACGGAGGCTTAAAAACAGTTAGAAATCACATTGTTGAGTCTCATTAGTCACCGCCTTCGACCCAACCCTTCAACTGTAAACAAACACCTAACACGTGAGCATCGCCCGGCGTATCTTTTACCTTCACTTCGGAAAACTACATCATATATACAAAATTAAAATACATATTAATCTAAATACCCTATATGTTGAATAAAATAACAAATTCATTATTATAGTGAGGTTATACGTTATACAGCGGTGCGGTTAGTTACATTAGATTTCCATTGTATTCGGGTAGAGCGCGTTAAGATAGTCAATATGCTGTTGTAAGACGGAGCATTGCACTCTATTATTCAAGTGACTGGTAAAAACATGACTTATTGAACAAAACACGGATATTTACCGCCTTCTTCCTCCCCTGCACTAAAATAAGTCTATCCTGCACTCAATGAGGCTTCTTCCTGCCGCGGGAGGAAGTTGGGGAAGGGGCGTGTGTGTGTGTGTGTGTGTGTGTGTGTCATAATCGTAGCCCTATGCATAATGTCTACTTTTTATAGCCTTCAATTAGCTTTTCTCAATATAACTTCATTACCTTTGTCATATCTTCCAAGTGCAAAGACAAATTCAGATAATATTGCACATGAAAAACGTTAAAATTCCTGGTTCATTGATTCGCACTGGGCCTGTGTTCGATATTATCACACTCGTAATCTTTGACAGCTAATAAATTACAAAGAAATCTTATTAACTATCAGCTCCTATTGTTATATTTAGCACCATGATCGCAAACTTGCTTTCATCAACTATAATAATCCATTGTACCGTATGACCTATAAAGGCGATGTTTCCTTCACGTCTGCTGGGATTTTACGAGTTTATTGATGTACTGTACACTCCATGCAGGAATTCCCTATAGTGTGACCGAGGGGCAGAGTAGATAGGTAGTAATGGGAGTGAGTTAATGGGTGGTGGGCGGCAGAACATTATGCTCCCAGACAGACCATATAGGGATGAGGCTGAGATAGGCAGAGTAACCATTCAGCTACCTCGATCATCGTTTCTCATTTATATAATGCATATTACTATACTTAATGAATAGTATGTAGGCCGTAGGTTTAAGAGTTTATAACTAACAACAGGAAGGATAAATAGGCATGTATAGAACGTGTGGAACAGTTTGGCAGCTCAGGCGTTCAACACTTTCCGGTGCCTTATAGGTTTTCAGGGTTTCCTACACTATTACCAAGTCGATAAAAGTTCCAGTATTATTAACAAACAGTCCATGTCAAGGATCTGGACATGAAGGTCTAATGACTTACACCCATAATCTACGTAATAAACAATTAAGTAAAAAGTGTATGAGTCAGGCAACATGCAACATCATGAGCTGGGTAATGGATATTGTTTTTTTTTGTATGCATGCACACGAAGGGAAGGGTCAGTCATAAAAGTGAATCAGTCACGGAAGCATGTAACCTCAACATCCACCACTAAAACTGTAATAACACTCATGAGTATGTTTGTTGTGAGTACTTCATGATGCAGCCGCGAGCACATGGGAGTGGAAAATTAACAAGAGCGAGCAAGGGAGTGGAAAGTTAGCAAGAGCAGTTAGCTGACCATAAACAAATGATAATTTCTGCGTTGCTGCTCATTCACTCGTTGAAATACCTTGTTCATTCTTATTGATAATGTTTAGGTGGTTTCTTGTTGATAAATACTGAACAAAATCATATTAAAACTGACGTCAATAATAGGCAGTTTTCATTATATTTTTCTTATATACCGTCATACAAGGCAGCCTTCTCGTATAACTTGTTTTATTTACCAGCCACTCACGAAGTCACAAACACGATTATTTGGTCATGTCTGGCAATACAAACAAGCATTGAATGGCATTAAGAGTATATTTGTTAGCTTGAGCGATACTAATTATATAGACCCTGCCGCTTACCACCATTCAATACAATAAGAATAAACAAATACAATCGACTGAAGATTTACACGGTTACATGAAACAGATCTAGAGGAACACTAGTGCCGGTGGTGTATGTATCTACACGTCTTTACCTCACGACAACAGACTTCCTTCTACCCTTCAGTTCGGTCAGAGAATGAGAAGGTCACCACAGATTCCCTTAGGTCATCTAATTCACTCGTCTTCCTGCCTCCCTCGACACTTTCAGAGCTTAAACATTGGTCACACTACCACCATATACCATCGTCTTGCTCTCTCACTTTTTATCCTCACTATTTACTTATTCCTTCTAATTGAGAGTAGCATCGGCGGTGTGACGAGTACAATGCGAAAACATGGTAAGTGTAGCATCACATAACTAGACTCTTCATCATAAAGTGCGTTGCTGACACCTGTGATACTTGGTCGATGTGTTAAGTAGAGTCAAGGGTAAACTCACTAAAATATCCGTAATTGGTGTTTATGATTAACGTCAATTCTTTCGCCTTGCCTCCTACCATGCATCACCTCGCCCAATGATCTCTATACTTACGCAATTATCAGTGGGGTTTTTCTTCCCATTTTTCAACATCATGGATTTGGTAAGCGATGATATACGAAATAACGACCGCCGACTTATTTGTGTTTGGCAATATGTCGTCTTTTAGAAACCATATTTTAAAGTGTGTTGAAAGTATCATCAGCCTTTGTATGATAAACACATATCTTTTCTAAGTAAAGATAATGACATATGGAACATGGAACCGGGAATGGCTATTTTAAAGTTTGATGACGGTGAAAATGATTAAATTAAAAATAATTATAATAATAATAATAATAATAATAATAATAATAATAATAATAATAATAATAATAATAAAATTATAAATTATAAAAAAACAAATAATAATAATGATAGTAATAATAATAATAGTAATAACAATAATAATAGAAATAATAATAATAATTTTAGTAATAATAATAATAATAATAATAATAATAATAGTAATAATCATAATAACAAAAATATGGATAACAAGATTCAATAGTCCCCAAAACTAGATAACTATATACCATACAATTCTGCTAGGGTTAACGACAAAGAACAAGAACAAGAACACGAATAAAATCAATTAAAAAAAAAAAAAACAAGGAAAAAAAGAAAAAGTCCCCCTTATCCTGCTTCCTTCCCACACTCACCTGTCATCAAGGTTCACCCCGGGCGTGTACTTGAGTCGCTCCAGGACGGTGCGATCGGACGGGACCTGCGAGGCGGGGAGAGGGGCGAGATCCGTGGTAAGGGATGCCAGGCTGGCGCGTTTCTTCGCGTGTTTTTCCGGCCTGCGTGAAGGGAGGGGTCAGTGTGGCCAGCAGGGGCGTGTTGCCTTGTCCAATATACATCAGGGTTAATTTAGGGGAGTGCCACGCTTGTGTGTTGAGGGGGCGGGGTGAGGGGGTGTGTTGAGGGGGCGGGGTGAAGGGGTGTGGTGAGGGGTTGTGGTGACGGGAGGGGACGTACCTGTGTGTGGCGTACATGATGCCGAGGTTGTGGTCGTGCTGGCCAGGGTTGCGACGGACTGTGCCGTATGGGTTCACTGGCGATACAATGGACAGCGTCAGCAACACACACACACACACACACACACACACACACACACACACACACACACACACACACATTACCACCACCATTATACAACTAATTATATATCTATTTGCGTAATAAATAAAGAAATACCTTTGATATATACACCATTATGCATTTCCTTTCATCTTGCTTTTGCTGAACTTAATGTAAGGTATATGAAGATTGTGCATATGTGTTTGTCTGTTGTCTTCGTCCCTCCCCCGCCGGGGGCACATCACGTCACAATGGGTGTCGCTTCATGCCTGACTGCAGCTCGTAATGAGGAATGCTGATGTTAATGTCAAATGTGGGGTTTGTGTGTGGCGGCGGCGGTGAATCTTACCTGGCTGTTGTGGTTTGGAGTGGCGATCCTTGTGGAGTCTGGAAGCCTTGCTCATGGTGCCGTACACACTACTCTGCGCCGCCTCCGTCATGAGGAACGGCTCCGTGTACGCCGCTATCGACGCTGACGACGCCCTACGAGGGAGTAACTTGGTGGGTTGGTCGACGCCTACTTGACTCCACCGTCCCATGCTGCTGCTGCTGTTGCTCTTTATGTTGGTCATGTTAAAGCGGCCGCTGCTGCCTCCTGTCAGGGTCGAGGACGGGGAACCATGGCTGGACTGGCGGGTCAAGAGGCTGCCCTTTTTGCGTCCTTGAGCTGTGGGATGCATGAAGGCGAGGACGCTCAGGTTCACTCACTATCTCACTCACACGTGCTGTCGAGTCTCACGCGAACTCCCTCTCATTCAGACCCTCATTACAGTCCCCTTCCTTCTCCCTCCCACGACACGTCCACCCCCCATCCCGTCCTCACCTTCAATAAAACTCCTTCCTGTCACGCCCTATTTCTTACCCTCGCTTACTTACCTGTTATTTGCTTCCTAAGGTAACAGGTAACTCATTATAATTCCATCAGTCCCATACATATCATGACATGCACTTGTACCTGCAACCATAAATACAGTGAGTTCATCGACGTGTAAATACAAAGAAACAAGTGAACAAACCACTTACGCTGAAAGGGAATATCTTCGCAAAAGTTGAGCTGATTGAAGTCGTCTATTCCCACCGAGTCTTGGGAAAGGGGTGGGGGTAGAGGTAAGGTCAGGTCATCCCCACCTATCAAACGAGAGTCATCGAGATCATAATCTGGTTCGGGTGGAGGCGGCGGCTCCTGGATGACGGAGGGTTGGGACCGGGGAGGGACTGGCGGCGGCGGCGGCGGCGGCGGCGGCGGCGGCGGCGGCGGCGGCAGGTCATCATAATCGACAGGCGGTGGTGGTGGGGGCGGGGGCAGCATGTCTTCCAAGTTATAATCCTCTGGAGGTGGTGGAGGCGGCGGGGGAAAGTCAGCCATAACTTCGGATGTCTTTCACTTTTCCGTTTTTGTTTGAACACTCAGCAGCTCCGCGCAGCCTTCACACACCAAGCAACGCACTTCAAACCCCGCGGCATAGTGCACTGCAACACGACACACGTTACCGTCCCCAGCGCAGCGTGGGGCATCGTGGCTCGATTCCCTTCATTTAACCAGTATGTATAGATGGAGCAATGGCAAGGCTGCACTCACCCAGCACTCCTCTCTCCTTGACAGCACTGATCACTAGCGACCCGGCACTCCAGAACACATCATTCACGTTATCAGCGTCTCGAGACAGCGCCGCTCAGAATATTGCACACGCAGCAAACATGAACAGTGTTTTTGTGTTGCATGAGGGAGTTTCCTCACGTTTCTCCCCTGTCAGCAGAACGACACTCAATAGTACTTATTCAGCTCCTTGGTGACTAGCAGATGTGACTCCCTCATGCATTCCATTCCATCAATCAGTTATCTGTATTAGAATAAACAAATGCAATAAGTGGTGTAGTTTCAGCACTAGTTGGGCATCACGGATATGCCATGATTTTGTTATTACTTGTTATCTTGTATTAGTCACACCCCACATGATCATCAGCCACTAATGTAACGCCATCACATGATGCATCTTATTCAGTTATTCCTCAACGTAAGCCCTTATCGATGGAAAGCAAGACACGAGGCTCCACATTCAAAATAGCACATCAAGTCAACACCTTCAGATCAAAGTGACAAAGGGCTACCCGCACTGACCACCTTCCTGTCCACACACCCTCGCCTCACTGCTAACGGACAGGGAATATTAGTCACACAATATTTCCCGCACGCTCACATTTCACTTACTAATACTACGCTAAGTCACACCTGCTGGATGTAACCACGCTCAGCGCTGTACTGGCACCAGGCAGGGTGTGGAGAGGGAGAGCAGCGTCAACCAACACCGCTCCTCCTTACTTTATCTTACCACTCCTTATCTTATCTCTCTCTCGCTCTCCCTACACTAACCTCCACCTTCCGTATCTTCCATTCACCTCCTCTCTGAATGACGAATGAAAAAAATAATCGAATAAATGCGTATAAATCTTGATGGTTAGTACTTTACCAGGTCGAGGAACACTGCCTTATTTACGATTTTCAAGATATTTCGTTGTTGTGCTGAGGCTTTTCCGGTGTGGTAACGCAGGCGCGGTTTCCGTGCCTCGGACCACTCGCTGCCAGGACTTACAATAACAACTAACTACCAATTATGGCTTATTTCTTTCTTTGTTGATGTTTCCATATTGCTATTATTATGGTTATTATCATCATTGTTAGTATTCTACATTATTGTCCTTGTTTTCATCATTGTTATCATTTAAGCAATAGCTATTTTTTTTATTACTTGTCTTATCGCAGGTGATATCATAGGGTCCCACAGATTGTCGAACATTTGTTATTGTTTTCTTATGAGGTCTATAAGTATACAAGTTCTCAGTAGATAATGTCATTAAATTATCCATTATGAAAATTTATGTTCGTTATTATGCAAAGAAATACTATGAAGTCAACACCAGTCTGCTTATTAAGTCAAGATACTGTAAGCGTAGAGTCAGCTCACACACACACACACACCCACGCCCTGCCGAAGCCTTTCACTACCTTTGCACATTCCACCACTCCTTCCCGGCGGCATTAACCACACGTCTACATTCATGGTTTTCATTCTAGCACCACGAGTACATACGCACCATCCATAAAAACCTTTAGTAGAGTGGCAATCAGTCAACAAAATAGCATGTGGGTTAGAAGATAACTTAACTGCTACACTGTCCTCGGGGTGTTGACCTTAACTGTTGGATGGGACACGCACACGGTTTCCTTTGATGACGCCAAGTCTTCATTAATGAATAAATAATGCAAATAAATAAAAAACAGATTAATTAAACAAATTAATAGTGACACTCCTATGATTAAAACCAAACATGATCTCCAAGGTTACTGAGGTAAACAACCTAACCACCGTGACCCTCCCATCACTGCTAGCCATAATTGAGTTTATTAGCCCTGGAGTCTATTCCCTTTGAAGGCCAAGGGACAAATATAAACAGCGTGTCCATGCTATGAGTCCCATTCCTACTCTGCCTGAGGTGCTGCTGAGCTATGCAGCATTCAAGGCAATACAACAGTGGCATTGGGGATGGGGTGAGGCTCCTCCTTGTTTACTTAATTAACAATACTGTATCAACATTTTCTTTATAAATATTGTTCCCAACCACAAAAACAACACAACTTGTCGACCTTACCCATCAGGAATGTTAAAAAATAATAAAATAAAATAAATAAAAAATTATAATAATAATAATAATCAGCAGTTCCACACAATGATGACTAACAAGTGGGATGAATGAAAGCACAAATACATTATTCACCAAGGCTATATTCAGTTTTATAAAGGAGGTAACAATTTTCTTTAATATTTAGCTCACTGTGTCCCCGATGGCCTGCAAGGTAAACAACAATCAGTTACTTCTGCTTCATCAACAACTGTTTTGCATGACAATGAATGGCAATATCTAAGTAGAAAGTCATATTGAAAAAGTAATAAAAGGCTTCATGAAACAATATATAAACTAAAATGCAATGATACAGATAAATAAGGAAATATTGCAAAGCTGGAAAAAAAAAAAATTCAATAAAATTAAAAATCAATACTTACTTGGCCCATTCCACACTCAGAATTAAGTGGTCATAACCATAGCCATTGAGAACCTGGATAGCCTTGGCAGCATCTTCTCTCCTCTGTGGGAAGAACAAAAAGTCAAACGATAACATTGATATTACTGATGAACACTATTGGTGATGAAAAAGGGATTACAAATTTGAAGAATGGAATGGCAGCAGCAGTGGATGTGATTACAGTTAGGATGTTTAAGTAGAGAAGAGAAATTGTGATTAATTTTAGTGATTCATAATACTGCATATGTGGAAAATATAGGGATATAAATCTCTAAGTATAGCTGGAAATTCTTTATAAAAAATTCCGACTGAAAGGGTGCAGATAATATAAAAAAAATATATATATAATTAAAAAAAAATAAATAAATAAAAAAAAAAATAAATAAATAAATAAATAAAATAAAAAAGAAAGAAAGAAAGAAAGAAAGAAGAAAAAAAAAAAATTATTAGACACCAGGGAGAGTTTAGAATGGGTAAGAGATAAGTGGATAAGGTGTGTGATGTTCTAATGGCTGTTTAACATTATTTAGATGGTGTAATAAAAGTGATGACAGCAAAGGTTGGTGATGTTGGAGTGGAAATGTGTATAAATGATGTTAAATAGTTGATGAATACAGGACAGGAATAAATGGAAATTCTTATCCTCATTTATTACAGAGCATTCTTGGGAACAAATATCACATGTAGATAGATGGATGGAATTCGTCTATCTCTCTATGTGATGCTTGTTCCTAAAAAATCCCAGTGTTACATGTCTATCTATTTATCAATGTCTATCTATACACCAGGCTGTTATCCCATTATCCTTGTTTCTCACTGGATCTATAAGCATTACTCCACATATACTCCTCATCTCCACTACATTTAATATCTTCTCTACTACTGCCATACTCCAAGTTTCATCCCCATATTGGCACAGCTACTCCACATAACTTTCTCTTTACATTCATTCCCATCGCTGTACAACTAAACACATTCATTCCTCCCAACACCATTCTTACATCACTGATCTTATACTTTCACCTGTCTCTATAACTCTATCTACAGTATAATCTTGAACCCTAAATATTCAAAACGTTCCACCTCCTCAACCATATCACCATTCAACCCAACATTCATCCTTCACAAAAAAGTAATCAATTGAAGTAGATACACACACCTCAGGGAGAAAATACTACAACACTGCACACACTCATCGTCAACTCACCTTGAAAATGCAACAAAATTTCATATAATCATCATCAACTCACCTTGAAGTTGATGAAAGCGAATCCCTTGGACTGGCCGGTGTTCTTATCCTTGGCCAAGAAGATGCGGCTGATGTCACCGAAGGGACGGAACAAGTCCTGGAGATCCTGTTCCCGGGTGTTCTCAGACAGGTTGGTCACACGCACCGTTGCAGTCTCATCTGGAAACACAAAAATAGCAGTGAATGACTTACTATGCCTCACCACTGTAATGTTCCTGATAATGAATGAAATGAATGAATGAAAATAAGGGATGTATGTGTTTATGAATTTATACTTGGATTTAGCTTAATCATTCAGACAGAAAATACAGAACAACTGGCATTCTGTAGTGGTTCAAAACGGAATGATTCTGTATTGTAAGGGAAAGGAGGTTCACCCTAGATGTGGGCTGTGATACACTTCCCTTACTATGGTGCCACAAGGTTATGTAGTGTGTAGGTATCTGTATGTTATGTGTGTATGTGTAAGTAAGTGGTGGTGGTGGTGGTGGTGGTGGATCTAGTTTGTGTTGGAGTGACTGTGGTGTTAATACTTACTTAAGGTTAATGGTGTTCCCTCCTTCCTACTTGTTATATAATGGAAGGAAGTCACATGATCTATTATATCAACAAATGCATTTCAAAACTTGCATAACTAATTCACGATCTTGACATTTACATAATTACAAGATTGTGTATAGATTTATTCCTCAAGCAACTTAAAGTACCATATTAACTTATTTTTTGTAGATTTTTGTTCCATTAATTCACAATCTTGACATTAACATATAACTATGAGATTATGTATGAATCAATCCCTCAAGCAAGTACCCTTTCACCTTTTTTTTTGGTAGATATTTGTTACACGTCCTTCTGAGCTGCATACAAAAATCCTAATATCAGGTAATGTCTACTCACCGCGCCCTCTGGATGACATCATGGACTCTCCCTTCTTGGAGCCTCCGTCCCTCATGGATGGCGGGACGTACTTGCCCTGTGTGCCTCCAGCCAGCTTAGACTTGTCCACAGGTGCTCCTCCAGGCTGCTGGGCCTCATCCTCGGCCTTCTCCTCACCCTGGATCGAGTACAGACAATTATAAATAAATCACAGCTTCTTAATTCTATAATTAACTCACACAAAACACTTGGTATCATCTTTCTATATAATGATATTTTTCTATATATGTGCTGATATAATAATAATATAATAATACTAATACTGATAATAGGTGTTTTTAGGGTTAAGAGAGAATTTAATTTATTTGAATGAGTTGCAATTAAGTAACAGTTATAGACAGGGAAACTTGAGATAACTTTTCATAACAATATTATACAAGCACTCCATCTCATCCCTATTCACTTCATATTTTTTTGTGATCTGGACTTGCATTGAATTTCTATACTGAATAAATATATTCCTAAACACATTCTATAACTTCATCCTGTACTTTCATTTCAAGGTCAGGATAGGATGCAAACTATCAGTAGTGTCCTGGGTGGATGAGCCTTACCAGGAGAGAGGAACGAAGGGGCTCTAGCTTGTCCTTGTAGGGACACTGTTTGGTCCAATGGTCCTCCTTACACAGCCGACACTTCACCTGACCCTTCTGTGCATCCATCAGCTTCTTCTTCAGCTCCTCTTGTTCATTTTGCTCCTCTTCCTTGTTGCTCAGGAACTGTCGGTAGAAGATAATAGTAAATAAAGATAGGTATGGATGAGTATATGTATGAAAAGATTTATGGTTTAATGAGTTTATCTATTACTCGTCTTTAGTCAAATACGTACATGCATGAATACATCCTCGGCAGTGATGGTGGTGGCTGGGTTGGGGCCGGGCTTGTCATTCTTACTGAGGCCATACTTCTTCCAGGTCTTCCTCTCGGCAATGGTCCTGGCCACACGGTGCTTCTCAATCTTGTAGTGACTCACGATCTGAAGGTTATCATGTTTTTGTACACTTAAAACTCTTTTGTGAAGCATGAAAATGTCTAATTAATTCAAACTAGCCATGCAAACAGATAATTATTGTTTCTGCATTATCTATTTTTGGATGCATCACCATTTAGTTATAAGACAAACTTCAATTACCTTCCCAAATTACTCCATTAAGAACATGTGTTTAACTATATATATACATAACTACGTACTTTACTTACCTCACCCACAATCTGACACTTAAGTACTATCAAAAATAACTTCAGTAAATATACTGATGAACCTAAGAACAAAAGAAAATAAAGAGACTGCAAAAGGCCAGCTGACCTACACAAGGCAGCTACTGTGAATGCTATGGTGACTTTATATTTCAATTACAGTGTTACCATAGCGGGCGTGGGACTCACCTTGACCTTCTTGCCATCATCATTGAGGGAGTATTCCGTAATGGTCTTAGTGTTGCCGTCATTCTTCTCAACGGTAGGAGGAAGGTTACCTCCTGTGTGTGTGAGAGAGAGAGAGAGAGAGAGAGAGAGAGAGAGAGAGAGAGAGAGAGAGAGAGAGAGAGAGAGAGAGAGAGAGAGAGAGAGAAGTGGTTAAGCTTCTATCAATATGGTGTAAATATATACCAAATATCTCATTTTAATGCTAATGAAGGCTAGACATTATCACCACAAATACTTGCATCCAAAATCCACACATACATAATGGAAAAAAGCATAACATTAATGAGAAATACGAGTTAACTGATTTTACGTTCAAGTTCTATAGTTGTAGTGAGTGAGGAAGCCAATCAAGACAAACATATATATAGTTTAACCAAGTCTATCCCTCACCTACACACTATAATAAGCAAGGGTTGTCTTACCTTCCACCTCCTCCACTTCATCAGCCCAACTGGACTTGACTCTGGAAAGAAGAAAAACTTAATGAGAAACCATGTACATTATCATTTTCATTTACATGAAAAAACGTCCTATGTTCTCTCAGGATCAAAGTAATATTTCCCACTATAACAATGTCAGTTGGGAAACCTGAAGTCTCTAGAGAATTATGATGAAGATGTAGAATAATACCTGTCAGTTTGATGCTGATAAAATAATCCATACTTAACTAAAACTACATAAATACAGAATAGCTAGAGGGTGGTGGATAGATGCAGTGTCCCAGCTGCCTGTCATCCTCGCGTTCCTCAGCTTAATAACACAAAAGGCTATTAGGCTATTAGGCTTATAGAAGATCATCATATATGCACATTGTTAACTAATTACTCAGACTTACTCATCCGTTGACGGCATGGCGGTAGATATAAGGCCAAAGCAGTGTTTAGTCGGCAAGGCCTTGTGCTCGTGTTGACATTTTCTGCCTCAAGGACCGAGCCGATGGTTCCAAAATGTTTAATGATTTTTGTTTCTTACAGTTTCTTATTTTAAATTTTCTGGAAGAGGCTTTTCTAGGCCTGTACATCCAGCTCTGAACTCAGTGAATTGCTGACGGTGGTGGTGGCAGCGGTGACGACGGCAGTTGAAATTATTTCATTATAATGCGATGCGATGCGATGCGATGAGTTTCGGGGGATTGCCTTTGCTACGGCTCCCCTGATGTGTTTTCTTTTGCGTTTGCTGATACCTTTGTAATTTCCTCTTCCCTATTCCTTTTTATTGTATTTTCCTTTAGACACTTTTTTCCAGTTCCTTATTTCTTATTTTTCAAAAGTTATATAGCACTTCTTTAATAAGTTCCACCTCATTCCTGTGATTGAACTCAAATAAAATCTTTCCTATTATTTGCTCATTGTTTTCTTGATACGGTTGTTGCAGACCCAAAATTTTCTTTCTCACTTCCCTGTATCCTGCACAAAATAAAATAAAGTGCTCTAGATTTTCAGTTTCATCACCACAAACTGGGCATATGCTATCCTCTCTTAAGATGAACAAGTTAATTAATAGATAGTTAAACGAATAGATGAATGAATAGATCGATAAAATAAACACATGAAATAATATAAAGGTAATAAACGTTTATATTAAATCATCGGAAAGGCAATAAAACACAACGACCCGTCAATAGCCTATCAAAAAAATCATGGCAACAATTCAATTCTTTAACAAAATCGAAAAAAAAATAACTTTTATATATCGACTGGTGCGAGTCTACATTTTCTTTTCTTATCCCACCTCCGCCTCCCTCCCCTCCCGCCCTCCCTCCTTTCCTCCTGTTCCTCTTCTATCCAGCGTCTTTGAAGTCTTCCTTCAGAGACGTTGCCGCCCTCCTTGTCCTCCTCCAAGCACGTCCTGCTCACCCCGACCTCCATCCTCGCCTCACGCCGCAGGGAACCTCGTAATTACTCCTCTTCGTCAGCCTCATCATCATTACCGCTCAGACAGGGATTTTCGCCTCTAAAGGGAAGAATGAGGCTGACTCCCAATTTACCATTAAAGCTTATAGACGAAAATGGACTACACTGTAAAGATAACTCATAAATTTTACAAGGCTGAGTTGGTGAATAGAACGTAAATTGAAGATAGAAACAGGAAAATGTCTAATCATTCCTCTTTATTATGTTCATGAAGGGAGCGTGTGGTGTGAACGTCCTCTTATAATACATATGTAACCCCTTAATGCAGTAATCTTTATGTTTTCTAGTGATCAAGGGTATTTCTGAAATGAAGGTTGACCATGATGGGAAGATGATAGGTAAAGTCTATGTAGCTATCTTTAATATTAACCTCACTCTGATCTATGTAACCTGCGCAGAATATTACAAACCAAGGATGATATTTGATCCAGGTTCAAATTAGCATCTTGGACCTTGAGGACTTCATGACGTCGATGGAAAATGATTTTGTCTGAAGCTTCGTTCATGGTCACAAGAATGTTAATTAGGAGTTTCAGGAGCTGCTTTTCATCTACCTTCATATTTTCTGAGTATCGTTGAGCATTACCGAAATCAATAAGCCAGACACATGGGTTGGTGTTATCATTCGAGACACTCACTAGAATGTTACAGCCGTGCAGGTCCTCGTGAGTGACACCTCGGGCATGCATCTTTGAGAGGATTGTACAAAGCTTCTGGACAGCCACCAAGCACGTCCTCACCTCACCACACCGCCGCAGCACTGAAAGACTGACTCCCGGACACCTGCTCATGATAAGGACGTGCGGTGGGGAGTTTGTCACCCCGTATAGCTTAGGAACCCCCTGCACCCCTGCTAGCTCCCCCAGCACCCGGGCTTCCTCCAGCGGGATGCTTTTCTCAGCTAGAGGCTTTGGAATGAGATATTTCAAGGCCACTGATATCTTCTGACCGTCTAGCAAGGTGAGGCTGGCACTGAATACGGTGGCGTAATGGCCTCGTCCCAGCACTCCGCCTATCTCCAGCTGCTGCCACTCAACTCTCGGCACCTTCCATCCCCTCGTCAGCCCAGCACCACCAGACCTACTTGGATTCATATTTCTTGCAATGGTTCGACGGATAGACTTATAAAATTTAGTCTTTCATTTGTAAAAGAGTAAAAGAGTAGTTACCAATGTACCCAAGCCAAGCGTAATGAAAGCATGCAAAATAGTAAAAATCAAAAAAGAAAGAAGAGGAAAAAAAGTACTAGAGAAAATTTCCTAATGGTGTTACTGTATACATAAATTTTCTTACCGTAACAAATTAACGGTGTGTAAGGAATATGAGGTACAGAAGATTAATTGCTTAATTATCGCTGGTTGTTTGTCTTTTGAGGTTGATAGTTTCATATGAGCGAAGCAGTTAACAACAACAACAACAACAACCAGACAGTCAATCAAGTCACCAAAAACTAACCAATCAGAGTGGCAGGAAGATAATTAAGTTACGTTGCCTTGATTAATGATGTTGTGTATCTGCCGTAACAAAGGAGCGTCACACGAAACATAATATAATCCATACTTAACGAAATGGGTCAGGTTAACTTTATGCCGTGCATTGTGGTGTTGGTGGTGTTAGCCGTGCAGGGTCGTGTGGGTATGGGTGGGCATGAACGGGACAACACGGAGACAGAACCCTTGGATCCCCCAGACCTGCCCACCCTCAGTACCTTCAACACTTCGTACACTCCAAAGGCATTCTACAGGCCGTACACACTCAAGGAGGACCTCAACACGAGTAAGATGAACACTACCTTGCCTCCATCCTCACCTACACCCTCGCCCTGGGATTTGCATGGAACCAACAACGGAAGCAAGTCTAACGCATCTCTTTCCTCCTTTGACCGACCCCGTAAGCCCCACCATGTCACTGGCTCTAAAACCACCACCTCGTACACTCCACCTCCCTCCCACGCACCCAACCTGCGGGAGAGAGTGGCGGCAAAGCGGAGGAAAAACTATACGCCAGTGAATCTTTCCCACACCAACGCTTACGTCTTGCCTAACTGGGAGCGAGCACCTAGAACCCTCCACACACATGGGAACTACTCCAGGGTGTACCGTCTGCCCTCCTGGGAGTCCTCGTTCTTCCTGTATGGCGTCAAGTCGAAAGATGAAGTGCGGATCAGTCTTCTTCACGATGACACGGACGAGGCTCCCCTAAACATTACCCTTTATGGACCTGAAGAAGAGTCGGAGATCCAGTTCAACCTGTCGCGCTCGAATGATGTGGTGGTGTCTCCCTACAAGCTTCAACTCTCCCCCAGTAGCTACACCTGGTTCACTATCTTTAGGAAGGGCAACGTCGTCTATGTCTTCCTGGTCGACAGTATGGATCCGTTTCTCGTTTATGAACACTCCGATAGCAAGTTTCATTTCCTCAAGTACACGAGATTCCAGGTATGGTCGAAGGAAACAGTGCATTGGGACTTTATTGGAACAAACTATGATAAGGAAAAGAAGTTCATAAGTTTGCCAGAGAAGACGTTGACGGAGGAGCTGGAAGGGATCAAAGAGGGACTAGCGGAGAGGTTTGGACTCATCACTAATCTCGTTAACGTCCTACAGCGTCCCAGCATTGTAGGTAACCTCACCCTACCGGATATACAAGAAGTTAATGATATCGGAGAGTCTGTAGTGCCTCTCAGGAACATTCTGTATTCCTACGGGTACATAGACGATAAGGATATGCATTGGACTTCCACCTAAAACATTATATTACTCACGAAGATTTCAGTTTAGATGAGTTTCTCAGACAGAAGGTGTGTGTGTGTGTGTGTGTGTGTGTGTGTGTGTGTGTGTGTGTGTGTGTGTGTGTGTGTGTGTGTGTGTGTGTGTGTGTGTGTGTGTGTGTGTGTGTGTGTGTGTGTGTGTGTGTGTGTGTGTGTGTGTGTGTGTGTGTGTGTGTGTGTGTGTGTGTGTGTGTGTGTGTGTGTGTGTGTGTGTGTGTGTGTGTGTGTGTGTGTGTGTGTGTGTGTGTGTGTGTGTGTGTGTGTGTGTGTGTGTGTGTGTGTGTGTGTGTTTATGCAGCCTGTCAGTGCTCCAGCTCGTCATCCCTGCAGAGTTATTGGTGCAGAGCGGAATGTGTGTTACTCTACATGCCTCTCACTAGCTACTCTTTCATTTTCTTAATCAAACTTGCGTTGTAATAAAAAATACAAAAGTAGGTAAAAAAAATATAGAAATGTGAGGAAAAAAAGTACGCTGACATTTATAATTCCAAGCTGCGATAAATTATGTAATACAACAGTAAATAATAAAGATATTCGTGGTTATACAGGTAATTTCTTGAATATTTGAAATAATAAACGCTGACTATGAAAACCTTTTGAACTCATTACGTAAAAACTATACTAATTACTGAAACTACACTTGGGTAGCATAGTTTCAATCAACTAACTTGAAGATAACGTTTCATTTACCGCTAAACTTATTCTTCATTGTTTTGTTATAATATGTGTTTCTTTTTTCACACTGATGAAAGTCAACTTCAGTCAAGACGAGAACCATGAATGGAAATAGAAAAATACAGAAAAATTATAAAACAGGACTCGTAAACGTCTTCAGAAAACAAATTACTTTTCAAATAAAATTTTCCCCAATAAATTTTCTTCCTCGACTAAGAAGGTACTAACAATCATTAACTTACTCTGATCACCTGCCACTGTGCATTCTGGGTGTTGTAGTGATGTGGTTTGCAGCTCACACCAACATACAGGACTGACTAGCTTGGTGCTTCACTCACCTTGAAGTCTCACTAAGCACTTACGGAAGGAGGGAGGGAAGGTAGAAGGGAGGCGATAGGTGTCAGAAACTGTCAGGATAAGGTTTCATATCCACGTATAATATTTGTTGATTCATGATCTTTATATGAAAAACGTGTAGTGTGGCGTACCGTGTAAGGAACGTGTGTCGTGAGAGGTCAACTGCATGAGTGTGAGGACATTTTATTGTTGCTGAGCGTGAGTAACAAAGAACAAAATGGCAACTTTATGCTGGTGGCGGAGGAAAGGTTGCGTCCACCGCTCAGTTTGGTAAAAGGGAAGGATGTCCCCTGAAAATTACGTAAGGCTAGAGGTGGAGGAGGAGCAGAAGAAGAGGAAGAAGACTAAGGATGTTGGCAGACAGAAAAAACATTGTTGTTTTATGGTTACCCAGATGAGGTGAAAGGTTTACATTAGGTGCATGATCCCTAATGGCTACAGGTGAAGAACATGCAACATTCGCAAACTGGAACTATCTTATCATACATTATCTCGGCCTTTCTATAATAATGAATTTGTTGTACGTAAACACAGGCAACAAACAGAGATTCAGTGGCATCCATAAAGTTATCAGGAAGCTGGATAATCATGCAACAGCCATCGCACAAGTGTTCTGGCGAGCCTCCTGCCTCCCGCCTAGGCCTAGCGGACCTTTTCTTGGGAGGAGGAAGGGAAGGTGCCGCCGGAGGGGAAGGTGCTGCCGTAGGCAGGAGCGTATCCTTCTCGACCTCGTTGGGAAAACGGAGTAAGTAGCTCGTTGCCAACGAAGGCTTGCTGCAGCTCCTCCAGCGTGCGTCCGCGGGTTTCAGGCACGAACAGGAACACGATCAGAGCGAGAATCAGCTGGAAGGTGGCGAAGATGAGGCAAGCGTTCTCCACTCCGATGGCGGTGGCCACGTCAGGGAACACCTGTAGGGGAGGAAGAGGCGGTCAGTGGCAGCAACAGTGACTCCAGGAACACAATACTGACTTGGCTGACACACCTGTCTGAGTACTCACGTTTGTGACGACGAAGAGAACGATGGCGAAGACTGAGGTGACGATGGAGGCGCCGATGGAACGGACGGGCGTGGGTAGCAGTTCACCGAGGAGGATCCAAGGCACGGGTCCCACGCCCATGCCGAAGGCCGCCACGTACACCACCACACACGTCAGCGGCAGCCACCCAATGCCCTGATCCTCCATGGACAACACACCACCTGGCGATAACAACACCTCCACCATTACCTCCACCACAACTTCTCTCTCTCTCTCTCTCTCTCTCTCTCTCTCTCTCTCTCTCTCTCTCTCTCTCTCTCTCTCTCCGAATAATTGCTCTACACTTCCATTTTCACCTACGTCTCCTTCACCCCCTTCCCTCATCGACCACCCTTCACTCCTATCCTTCCCCACCACCGCCGCCGCCGCCGCCGCAGGACCCACCAGTAATGTAGAGGGTGAGGGCACAGATGAGGCTGGAGCTCAGGAGGAGAGGACGGCGACCCACTTTGTCAATGATGGTGGCGGAGAGGATGCTGAAGATGAGCCGCGCAAAACCAAGGACCACAGAGCACGAGAACGGGTCAAGCATCACGCCAGCGTTCTCGAAGAAGAAAACAGCGTACATAAAGATGTTCATAGCGCCTCCAAGCTCACGAAGGAGGAAGATGGAGGTGATCAGCAAGACGGGACGGTAGTTAGCCATATCTCGCAGCGACTGGAACTGTGGGGAAGGTGGAGGTTAGTGATAAGGTGTGTGTGTGTGTGTGTGTGTGTGTGTGTGTGTGTGTGTGTGTGTGTGTGTGTGTGTGTGTGTGTGTGTGTGTGTGTGTGTGTATGTGTGTGTGTGTGTGTGTGTGTGTGTGTGTGTGTGTGTGTGTGTGTGTGTGTGTGTGTGTGTGTGTGTGTGTGTGTGTCCTTACCTGTTGTTTGATGGAGCTGTGCTGACTCTGCTGATTGATGGCTTCCCGGATGTTACTGAGTTCAGAGTCCACATCGTGTTCGGGGGCGCGGAGTCGCATGAGGGACCTGCATGAGGGTAATGCTGGAGAGTGAGGGGAGAGGAGGGAATGGGTGTGATTGTGTTCAGACTAAATTGGCGGACAGCTTGTATACTCCTCCACGCCATTACACCTCCCTCTGCAGAACATTGCTACTCAGACTTATATCCACTCTTACCTAATACACATTTTCTCCCTTATTACTTACCTAAGAATCATCAATCCATTACCTCTTTCTAACATGACCCACGTTTTAACCTAACTTTCTTCCTTACCCAAATGCCATCTTCTCCTTGCCTCTTCTAAGTAGCCAGTACGGGAACCCCTTTTCTCCCTTATTGCTTACCTGAGAACCATCAATCCATTACCTCTTTCTAACACGGCTCAACTTTTAACCTAACTTTCTCCCTTACCTCAGTGCCATCTTCTCCCTGCCTCTTCTGAGTAGCCAGTAGGGGGACTCAGGGACGAAGAGGATGGCGGTGACGAGAGGGAAGAGCAACACGCCGCAGATGAGGGTGGTGGTCTGCCAACTGAGGAACCTGGCGAGGATGTACACGAGCAGCATCCCCACACTTACCATGATCTCCGTTAACGATGAGAGCAGACCACGGACATCAGGAAGGCACATTTCAGCGATCACAGGCTGCGGTAAGGTAAACAGGAGACAGTGAGAGATGCAAACAGGAGACAGGGAGGAAGAAAACATACATACACACACATACACATACAGACACGTACAGGAGCAAACACAGACATCTTTACCTGGGCAACAGTGGTAATCATGAACCCTATAGCGCTAGTAATGACCCTTCCCACGTAGATCCAAGGCAAGGAGAGAGTGGTGGCCATCAAGATCCACCCGATAGCGGCAGGAACCAGCATGAAGCCCATCAGACGACAAGGCCCGACCACCTCCACCAACATACCAGCGCTGGCCGTAGAGAAGATAGCCGCGATGCCACCACAGGAAACTGCAAGAAGGAAGGTTGATGGTGGTAGTGGTGAAGGACGAGGAGGAAGAGGTAAGTTGTGGAAGGTACTAATGTTTGTTGAAATAGATGGGTGAGGCAAAAGTTTATTATTATTATTTTTATTATTATCAGTATTCCAGGTATGCATTAATGAAAGTTATGTCTCTTTTTGGTGTAACAGAAAGAAATTAAACATAGCAGTAGCATCGACAACAACAACAACAACAACAACAACAACAACAACAACAAAGTGAGTTTTTATTCCTGTTTCCAAATGTATGTACTTAGCTAAGGACCACTAACATAATCTTGGATGGACAGACAGGCTGAATAGACAGACAGACAGACAGACAGATAGACAGACAGCCAGATATAAAAAATACATAAAAAAACCTGATAATCCAGTGATACTTATTCTCTTTACGAAAAAAAATATAGGTAGTTAATGAAATGTATATCTATCCAAAATATGTTTCAAAGTTTTACGTTGTCTTATGTTGGAAGAATGGATGGGGGATGATGGTCTCTTAGTGGAGAAGAGGGAGGGGAGTGGGAAGGGGAGATAAATGACAAAAAAGAGGAAGTAGTAGTGATGGTGATGGTATGGTGACGGTGATGGTGATGGTGATGGTAATGGGCTACTCACCAAGCCACTGATGATCGTCTTGTGTAAAGTTGAAACTAGTATTCGGGTCTTCCATAATGCGTGACACCTCCACTGACCACCCCACCACATTACCCGTCATGATCACTGCGCAACCCAACACGAAGGACGCGCAGATCTGAAAATCGTGCACGTAAACAACCATTAAAACATTCAACAACAAACAACAAATAAAGAGTTTCATCTCTCAAACACATTCATACATATCAAATCAATTATTTTCGTCTCCAGAACAAAGTTAATTGGATGTCATTAGAGATTACCTGTATATATCACCTGTACGTTAATTCACTCTTACCTGTTTCCACCTGTAAATGAGCCAGGTTTTGAAGCCCATCATGGCGGAGGTTGGTCGCTCTTGAGGGAGCCGTGAGGTCGTTGTCTTGTGAGGTCGACGGAGGTTACTGAAGAGGAAGAGGAGGAGGAGGAGGAGACAAAGAAATAGAAGGATTAGGTAAATTGTGGTAGCTAGTGTGCGGTTTGTGTTCTGTGTGTGTGTGTGTGTGTGTGTGTGTGTGTGTGTGTATGTGTGTGTGTGTGTGTGTGTGTGTGTGTGTGTGTGTGTGAGGGGCGTGCCAGTATTCCGCAGGCAAGGATTATTCCCTCACCCCCCTTTTCCCTCTGTCTCTCTCTCCACCACCACCACCACCACCACCTCCTCCACCACCACCACCACCACCACCTCCTCCACCGCCACCACCACCTCCTCCACCACCTCCACCTCCATCTCTTCCACCTTCCTCCTGAGTCACATGTTTACTCTGTCCTTCACCTTTATACAACACAATCCATATGCGATCTTACGCCAACCTCGCAAAAATAATCTTATCTTGTCCTAGTGATCTTCTCGGCTTCTCAAACGTTATAATGCAGAGATATAAAACTTATACAACTTATACAACTTCCCTCTTATAGTGCTTTGCCTCATTATCCTCTTAATCCAGGATTATACTTGGATTAGTCTCAAGTGTAAAAAGAACATATATGTGAAATCCTCTCGTATTGTTGTTGGTGATATATTGATGTTCTGGTATTTGATTCCTTATGTCATCTTTGTCTCCTTTGTTGCAATGTTTTAATTATATTTTTCGTGTTTATTAATTAAGCACCGAGAGAATGGATGTTGATATTAGTTTTGATCAAGGCAATGAGGTTTGGTGAGGCTGTGGCAGGGATGTGTAATCAGTTGAACTTCCTCCTTCCTTTCATTAATTTCCAAGTAAGATGAAGAAGGTACTAAGACATACATAACTCTTGTCTAATATGTAGGTATAATTTGCATCTTTTATGGGCAATAGCACTTCAAGAACACACCCAGTATGAACGAAGCATCAAGATGGAGGAAGCCTGGTGAAGGTGATAGATTACGTCAGTCATAGCTACTGGACTGACCTTACGAAGTTTTTTTTATTTTTTATTAATTAATGAATTCGTACCATGCACCTGCTGATAATCAATCTTGTCGTAAACCCTTAATTGCTATCATCAGCGCTTATTGTGGTCATAACCCTTCCTCTTACTAAATGTTCTTGAAGCGGTCACCTGATTGTCATGGATTATAGTCACGTGTCTGGGAGCTAGGTAGCTACAGTGCTCGAATCGTGACCTAAGGGTTTCGAGTTCGATCTTGACTCATGACAGCTTCTCGTTAACCCTAGCAGAACTATATAGTCGGTAGTTACCTAGTTCTGGGGAATTATTCAATTACCTATTTGATAGTCACGTGTTTCCTCTAATGAGTGCAGGAAACAAGTGTAACGTGATGTTGATGAAGCTAATGATGAGATGGAGAAAGAAGATAAGGAACAAGAGGACCTTTAAAATCACAAATTAACATATCTGAAACTTCAAATTACTCGACTACTTCTTCAAAACTTTATATATGGCCAGACCCAGTGCTAGGTGAAGGCCCCTGCTGAGTGTATGTCTTCAAACCCACACACTTTCTCTTTCCGTAGCACTAGTAAAACTAAGATCAAAATGAAACACCGTTAATGCGAGCGATGATCTCTTTCTCCCTCTCTCGCTAAATACACTCACAATGCCATTCAGTGAGGAATAAGACTTCTTTTCATCTTCCTCCACAATGCAAGCCTATAGCATCGCATTATATATAAAAGAAACGTGAAAATAAACACTCTGCTGGCTTAACACTCCTATTCAGCGCACGTAACTTTGAGGATATTTCATTGTGTAATCCTTTGCGCTAAGATAATCTCCTAACTCCTGCTGGCTTCACTCTCACAACAATACGACAATATATCACAGAGTCTTATGTCATTCTAGCAACAATGAATACTTCCTGTGACATAAAATCGAGCTTATACACGCTCCAGAAACTCTCACTTCACACAGACACAACAAGGAAGGTGGATTGTTACCCCTTCCGATCAAGCGAAGAAAAACAAAACCTTCCATTTCTTCACTTATTATACATTTATTAGACTTTCAAATCCTTAATAATGGGATGGTGTGACAGGATAGAGGTTTGTGCATCTATATGGATGGGTTTTTTTGGTGCATGGGGGTGTGGAGAGGTTTGTATGGATGGGTTGGTTAAAACTTACGTGACTCCTGGACGCAAGGGGGAGGGAGCCGACCAAAGCGTGCACTGCGCTGGACCAAGAGTGAGGCAGCAGCCGTAGCCTACCTCGAGACCTGTAATCCTTGAGAATGCCCCGTCATTATCACATGAATGTTCTACAATAGCCTCTCTTCCTTTATAGTCTAGAATTGTCACGCGCTGTGCCTGTCTCCCTGTGCCTCTACCTCTCCTTCCTCCTCCTCCTCCGATCTCTCTCTCTCTCTTGGTCCTTTGCACGTCTCAAAACCTTATTGCTTGTGCTCCATTCACTTCAGATAACGTACCCAATGCCCATCCTTGTCTATAGATTGTTGCAAAAGATAAACTGTTCTATTATATGATTTTTTCGTATTGTGGTTCTTTGTTTTGTCTTTCTTTTTTATATACAGATATTTTAATGTTGACTTGTGTTGTTTGTGTTTTAGTTTCTTGTGGTTTGTGTTACCTATGTACAATGTTTAATTTGTTGTGAATTGCGCTACGTGGATATATGGTATGGTGTGTGTGTGTGTGTGTGTGTGTGTGTGTGTGTGTGTGTTCTATGTCACATGTATTCATTCTGTGTTGATTGCAGTTACATATAATACGTTTGAATACAGTTCAATAAGTGGGTTACTTTCGAAACAGTGTAATTATAGTATTACTTAAGTAGCTACTACAATTGGGTACAGATTATACACTTAGTTAATGTTTGATAGTGCCATCTGTACTCATAATGTGACCGTCATTTCGTTATGTGCATAATTAGAAAAAAATATAAAATTATGATTAGTGTCTTTGATCTGATAAGAACTAAAAGAATGTCAACTCAATAATTAAATAACAGGAGTAACTATACAATGGAATTTACGTATTTTCTCTTGGCTGTATCTCCTCTTGATAATGACTTTCTCTTTGATTAGTATACATCATTCCACATTATATTCTGAATCATATATAAGAACATAAGCCTTTCTGTCAATCTATTTATACCAGTGACGTCTCTTCCACCTCCAGTGTCTTCCCTTATTTAATGTTGTGGCCATGGCATAAAAAGTCTCCATCTTCCCCTGCTCTGACACTACCTCACTGCATGGTCAAGGTCACTGCTGTTATCTCTCCCTCTAATACTCGTTCACTCTGTCCCTCCATCTCCCTCTTCACTCATGTACTTTCTCTCTCTCTCTCTCTCTCAACAAACTCATTCTCACCACATATCCAAACCAACTCAACGTACTGTTTAACCCGTTCAAGCACTCCACAACTTTTTTTCTTACTATTTTTGCTGTTGTACCCATACCAATGTCTCCACTACAAAAAGAGAAGTATTAAAGTACATGTAGGAAGACATCAGTGAGCTTATGTGCGTTTGAGCAACCATTATTTCCAAAACCTCATACAGAAAACAGTATCTTTTAAGTGGTCTGTGTATCCTCAGAAAGCTTATATAAGTAGCTTCCTTAAGTACCTTCTCCAAGCCAACATTTTACTCTTTATCTGGCTACTATACCTAACTTACCGTGTCCAGTAAAGTAAAGTGAATTCATGACAAGTGTCTTAGCATATGTAATAATCTTCATTCGTGAGGTTGTGATGTTTTCTCCTTACATCCATTGTATTACACTGCATACTGTAGCAATATTAGTTTGCATTTAGTGGCATAAAGAGCAACACGTACAGTAATCCAGGCCCAGAAACCCTATGAGTTACAAATATCTTTTATTGCTGCTTGTACACCAAGAATGTGAACCAGTTATAGACTCCAGGAAGTCCTGCTGCAAACACTGGTATGTTATGGAGAAAATTGAGATGCATGTGGTATTTTTCTATGAATTTATTGCCTTAATTATATAAGCCTAGCTATTTCACCCTTAGCCCAGCTTCCACAACGTGGTCTTCCTTACTTACTTAAGATGTAAGCTATTAATCAAAACAAGTCAGCCCCACATGTGTAAACACTTTCTACAAACTTAAGTGGAATTCCAATACGGTCATCACTGTACCCAACATACTGATGGCTTACTAAGCTTTCTTCTGAAATTGTGACCAACAATTCAAAGAAGAAAATATTAAGTGATATAACTTTCCTAACCACACGGAGTTGAAAGTATTTGTTCCTTCTCCATGCATTGTAATGGCACTGACCATAAACTAGGAATTTGATTACTATGATTCCAGACCTTACCCTCGTTATGTTTTTCAAGTGTTCAAAGCCACACCCAAACTGGGTTTAGTGTATAAAATCCACCCTATAAGGCAGTGGATGAGCTGTGTTCCTTAACATGGATGCATCTAACATTTTAGTCTATATATATACTATACCTGAGCCTTGAATTGCAAGCCACACCCACTGTCTCCAGTAATGACCTTCACACTACTACAGACAAGGAGGACCCTGGGTGGATACAGTGGGCTGGCTCATATTCACAAAAGGCAAGGCCGTGAAGAACTCATAAAACAAAACAAAATACAATTTCCTGGGTCATGTTGCCCGTGAAGAGAGAAACCCCTGTACAAAGTCCTTTTTTCAAAATCCAAATCAGTGGTCAGGAAGATGGTGGCAATAAAGGTTGTGGCTATATCACAGAGTCTTCATGAAATAGAACAGCTTCCTCCGGGAGGAATGTTCCCATCAGCCCGCTCTATCTCCAGGATGGCTCGTGTGAAGATGTCACTCACCGCCTGCAAGGCAAGGGTCAGACTCATGATTCCTAATACAGTAAAATACACACACAACTCTTGGCCTGATTTGGTCTACCTAGAGAGAAACCTTTCTTATTTCTATCATCTATCTATCTATATACCAGGCTATTATCCCTCTAAAGGGGGATAGCCAAGACAAGGCATGCATACACACACACCCATGCATATAGACATACACTCCTTTCAGTTAGTCCCTTGGCCACCAGAGAAGTGAAGTGCACTCTGCCCAACACAACACATCAAGTCAGTCAGGTAAATAAGGACGAGGGCGGGGTTTGTATCCACAACAGGGTCCTGAGGTTTACCCCTGCGACTTCATATTCAATTAATGACCTCTCCCTCCCTGCACCTGATATGATCCAAGGGTCACACCAGATGCACGAGAACCTCCAGGGTTGTCAAAGCTGTGTCATTTCTAATGCAATCACCACAGCTCTCCATTCACTTCTATCATGCATAATCATCCTTCCTTACTCCACAGGCATTCCTATTTAATTTAATGTGATGTGCACTAAAACTGGTGCCCTACGCATCATTGCTTTATTTATGTTCTATCAAGTTATACATATCTCTGGTATCTACAAAACATACCTAACATTTTTTTCCAAGGATTTGTAAAAAGTATATAAAGCATAAAAGGAAGCCAGCTAAACATTAGGTGGTGTGATATGAAAATATTAATTATGCTTATTGTTACCATGTGATCACCAACATAAATTTTCAAAATCAACCACTGCAGATGAAACATAACATGGCTCATTATAAACAAATCATAAACATTGTTACAGTTCACCAAGTCAGTCTAAAGTCAGAATTAAAAAAAAATTAAGTAACACAAACACCAATATAACAAAACATTCAGCAGCATCTCTATTAATAAAAAAATAAAAAATATATATGAATAAATAAATAAATAAATAAATCAAAGACATACAAGAGTTAGTAGTATGTATGGCCTCACCTCATGTTCCTTGGCACTGGTCTCTAGGAACGCTGCCTTCCAGTTGTCAGCCAGGCGGCGGCCCTGATCAGTGCTCACCACACGCTCCAAGTGCAAATCATTCTTGTTGCCCACCAGTACCACAGGAACTCTGATGATATACAAAGGTCACCAAGTTACTGTAAGGTCACCACATGTATGCATGTATGCTTCCCGACATAAGCCTATATTTCTAAGATCTTTCTGGACCACTTTATTCCAAGTTTTCTCAAGCCTTCATCTAATAACTACCTTAACTCCTCTCTCCTCCATCCTCTTCACATGCCCACACCACCTCAGTCTACCCATTCTCATTACAAAACTAATTAATTCAACATCTATCCTCTCCCTTCATTAATCTGTGATGCTACCCAAAACTGTCAATACATAATGAAGAGCAAAAATTTATAGCAGGAAAGTTTAGTCCTTATGCAAAGTGATCATTGTTGCATATGCTTGAAAATGTATGTAGGTTAAATATTTGTAATCTGTTTCAAAGGGTAGTTTAGTGTGGATTCAAGACTAGTACTGTAAGGCAATGATGGCAATGGTTAAGAATCAGTGTAAGTAAACATTTAGTGGTAGTGAATGTATAACCTGGATGTGTTGAGGGAAAGCTTTGTATGTATATGAGGGATTTAAAGAGTCTATACTATATATAATCCAATCTTACTATGCACTTAAATAATGAATAGGTATATCACTGCACTTGTTTCATCCATATTAAAACTATTAACTGTGTGTGTGTGTGTGTGTGTGTGTGTGTGTGTGTGTGTGTGTGTGTGTGTGTGTGTGTGTGTGTTACCCTGGGCTGGTTTTCCAATAGTATAAAAATGTGTGTGTGTGTGTATGACTCCAAAAAACTCACGTCATTTTTCCCATCATGTCGAGTATTTTGTCGTAAATGACCTGTGCCACCTCGAAGGACTTCTCCGAGGTGATGGAGTACACCAGGACGTAGCCATGGATGTTCATGGAGTACTGGGCCGGGAAGATGCTATACTCATCCTGGCCAGCTGTATCCACAAGCTCAAGGCCGTACTCCTGTCCCCTCACCTGACAAAATCATAACATCAAACACAGGTAAGTTAATTTTTTTTTTTTTTACTAACTTACTTGGTTATTTATATTTCTATGAATTTTTTTTTTTTGCACATAAATTTTGCTTCCTAAGGTTTACTAATTTTTCTTTGCAATCTTCTTACTATACTAAATTATTGATGAAAACTTAACAAGGCAAATTCCAACAAGATAACATCACATTATTGAGTCCGTCACCTGTAGTGAATTGGGCGTTAAGGTGTGACAACTTATAATGAACATGAATGGATGTTTACCTTGAGTTTCTTAGTGAAGGTGTTTTCAATGGTGGGGTCATAGCTGTCCACAAACTGGCCATCAACAAACTGGATGCATAGAGATGACTTTCCTGCAGAGAGACGTTAAGTTAAGTTATACTGAACACATATCAGTCTTGTTGTTTAAGTTGATTTTGTGGATGATGGAGTCTGTAGGTTTCTATATACTTGTACTACTAACACTTACACAAACTCTAGGAGAATTCCCTCACTCTTTTAATTATAATGTCATACTTTCAACTATGATCACATAATCAAAGGACACAAGATAATAAAATATTCAGAGAACATAAGAAAATAATTAGATAAACTATTTAGAGAACATAAGAAAATATCTAGATATCAAGAAAATATTTAGAGATCGCAAGAAAATGTCTAGAGAACATAAGAAAATATTTAGAGAACATAAGAAAATATCTATAGCAAAAAATATTTAGAGAACGCAAAAAATATATTCAGAAAAAAAAAAAATCTAGAGAACTCAACAAAATATTTAGAGAACAAAATACAATATTTAGATAACAAAATACAATATTTAGAGAATAAAATACAATATTTAGAGAACAATACATATTCAGAGAAAAAAATAATATTAAGAGAACAAAAGAAGTAAATATTCGAGGGAAGATCAAGGACATATGAGAAGGAATATAATAAATTCCTTTTTTTGTGCCAGTAATAATGAACTGGCATGTCCTTCCCCCATTACGTCATTAAATGGAAATCCTCACCTTTGACCAAAATGTGGATAAAGTGTGGAATAATCGGGATTTATACAATTATCATCACCAGCACCATCGTTTACCTGAGCCTTCTTCCAAAATGTCATCTGTAAGAATCTGTAAAAATTATTATAAGATTTTTACCTAATTTACTTCCTAGTGTAATTAAAAAAAAAAAAATCTACCATAAGAATTGTCTACATTATTTTCTATGTTAAGTTAAGCTAATGGTTAACTAAGATGAATAATACAACGGATACATTAAAATACATTATAAAAAGGTTTAATGGGGGATGCAATCATGTCTCCTTAATCCTTATCAACCCATTCCTCTTTATCTCCAGCTGTACTCAAACTGATATTTACTCCAACTCCTATAAATAACCTTGAACCAATACAAACCTAATCCAGGCATTGCTAACTAACTAACTATTAACACGTTGTAGCTTCCATTACGTTATGAGTGACCTTCAAATCAGACATCTTTTCCTAGTGCCCAAACAAAGCATTCTGCCTTAACTCAGCTGTTCACTCCTATAACAACACCTGCTACCTTATCGGTTATGAACATACCTTCATAACCCCATATAACATAGGTAGTGATGGTTATATTTAATTGTCAAAACACGAAAACTTGGCACGAAAGATTTTTTTAATAATTTTTTTTTATTAATATATTTTCTAATACCCAAGATACATAGGTTTATTATCAACCTTTTCTAATTCTAAACATAAGAAAGTTAAACCAAACAAAATCACCTTAGACAACTTTATACAATGTGGGAAAACGAAAATCGAAAAATAGAAATAAATAAAATAAAATAAAATAAATAAAAATTCTGACCTACGTAATGGAGACGATAATAATAAATAAAACATTCTAAACTATAAACAATGTACAAGAACGACATCGAAAAAAAACGGAAAAAAAAAAACTCATCTACGTAATGGAGATAATAATACTAATAAAATAAAATCTTCTACTTACCAACGCTTCTGTAGCCCATAACGGCCACCTTTCTGTTCTTGGGAGGCATGGCTAGGTAGGGGGATGTTCAATGGTCCATACGAGGTACAATTGACAGGGTTAAGGGTCGTGGTGGTGAGTGTGGTGACTGGAAACACAGGAGAAGGTGTGGGTTTGTTTTGGTGGTGATGGTGGTGGTGGTGGTGATGGTAGTGATGGCGTCTGTGTTACCCTCTCTCTGTGCAGCTGTCTCTTTTCACCTTCTAACGATGATGAAAGATTGATTAATACTACTATTTGATGAGGATATTAATGTTTTTTATTATGTTTTGCTAGGAGGTGTGGTTTATAAAAGTTATTCGTCTCAGTTACTCTCTTTCATTTGTCTTCCTTTTTCACCTTCTAATGATGATAAAAGATGAATTAATATTACTATTTGATGAGGATAATTAGGGTATTTATTATATTTTGGTTAGAATTATGTGTAGGGAGTGGTTTATAAAAGTTATTCTCCTCAGTTACTTTTCTCCTGTTGCTGTCTTGATTTTGACCTTTTAATAATCAGAAAAATATATATAAACGACTATAAAGTATTGATAGATATAATCACCACTTTCTTTAGCTAGTTTTAATATCTAAGGGCAGATGGATACAAAAAACAATCTATAACCATGAGATATTACCGATTTTTTAAAGTTATATACTAATAGAATGAAAATATAATGTTATAATAGATACGTAGATACAATTTAATCATCCATATGTGGCAGGAAACTATTGTACAGACGTTGGTAATTGTATATAATAGTAATAATAGTACCTTCTCCCCTCCACACTTCTGTTGCATAATGTACGTAATATCTGCCAGATGGTTATTTATGATGTGGTGTCTTAAAATAGATTTCCTTATAATAAAAGGTTCATGGACTAATTAAGATATATAAACTCTAATAAATAAAAAAACGTTAATTATATGTAGAATTAATGTATCCATGTAGAAGTAGTATTTTATCTTTATTAAATGTAGACAAGAATCAGCTGATGGATACTCTTCCTCTTCTTGACACTTGCAGCTTCAAACACGTGGTGATTGGCGGTGCAGTAACCTTTATTTTGACTCCACTACAGAGGTAATTATAGTCTGCCAGACCTTCTTCTTATATGTAATAGTCAGTAATGGAAGTATGCTAATAGCTAATGGCATTAAACAAGGCACCAGTGTGTTGAAATAGTTAGTTCAAGGTAAATGTTATATAGACAATTTACGTCAACATACTTGCTGATAATGTCTTTTTTTCCTTTAGATTATTAACTGGTTTTACCATTTTTACCATTACATGTTAAGTTGTATTACTGTTTTACGTATTGTTTTACATCTTCATAACGCTCTAGAGAATTCAGGTTATATTTTTGCATTACCTGATGCATTTTGAGAAGGTATTTTTGTTACATATCCGTCGCATATTCTTAGTTAGTGAGATATTCAATGTTTTTTGTAAGACCTTCTCTTCGAAAAATGAAGTTTAGTTTGGTTTAAACAAGGTTATGTTATTTGTAAATGTAGGTTAGATTATATTAATATAGAAGCTATCAAATGTTCTCTATGACTAAAAGTAAGGAATTGGACGAGGAGCAGCGGTGAGACACAGACGTAAACAAACGCCATTATGGTGAAGATGTAAAATTTTAACCTGTTCTACATTAATTTGTCATAATTATACTGAATTCTCAACCGGGAAGAAGAGGAAACATTTATTTCTGGTTGAGATTTATATTAACTACGTGATTCGTTTATGAAAAGCAAATGTCAAATTCTTTCAAAAACACATCAAAATTATCAGAAAAGGAAAAAAGTTTTGTCCCAAAATAGACCGCATAGTATTTTGATATAAATTTTTACCATTTTTTTCATGGCACTGCTTACAGGTACGGCAGCTGTATGAAAAAGGAATGACAATGGGGTACGGCTGCGGTATCTGTAAGCACTTATAGACACAGCCTATAGGTACGGCAGCCGTATCTTCATAGTGCTCGCTTATAGATACGGCACGTGCCTAACTTTTGGGTAATGAAATATAAAAAGCTTACATAACCGAACCAAACCTAACATAACCTAACGCAAGCCGTATCCTCATAGTGCCTAACTTTTGGGTAAAAAGGTTAGATAGCTGAACCTAACCGAACCAAACCGTACCTAAAGTAATATAATCAACCTAACATAACTTGAAAGATGCTTTACCTGTACAGTGGTTCCCAAAGTGGGCGGTATCGACCCCTGGTGGAAAGATCTGGGGGGTCAGTGAGGCAAAAGGGAGCGGTAGGGGGGCGGCAGAGTGGCATTAGGAGCAGCTAATAAATAACTTTGTTTTTACAAAATCTAAATGACATAATATATGTCATAAACATTAACTAAGTTGCTAAGATAAAGAAACATGTATGCAGTTTGTAGAGAATAAAATTGATAAGAATTATAAACGAATGCATAGTGCTGTGCCGGGGATGTATTGTCCAGGGGGCGCGAGAAGGTTCTTCAGGGAGCTGGGAGATTCCAGGACTTTTGGGAAATTGCGAGAGGGGGGCGGGTCCTCCTCCCTTCCCTGCCGCCTGATTGGCAGTCTAGTGTAGTAGTGTTTAAGTAAAGTAGTGTTAAAAAAAAGTTTGTTCGCCTGTGTGTGTGGGGGGAGGGAGGAGGGCGCTAGGAATCCACCTGTTAGCCAAGGGGGCGCTAGCCTGGAAAAGTTTGGGAACCACTGCTTTACCAGATATATAATAAGGCACAAGCCGTACGAATAGTGTTTTTGAAACTCTTTGTATGATGAAAATGTCAAATTTAATGCGAACACGGTGGGTGACGCCGGCGCATGCCGTACAAATAGGGGATGACAACGGGATACGGCTGCTGTATCTGTAAGCACTTCGTTTTTTTATTGACTATTTTTTTGTAATTGTGGTATTATAAAACCCAAAAAAACAGTGTTTTTTTTATTATTTTTTTTAATTTAAAAAACCCGGGTTTTTTTCAACCCTGCTTCATACCCACTTTCCCCATATACTGAAGGGGCCTCATATGAAACAGTAATGAATATGTGTGATACTTAGTTCTAAAGCTTTATTGATGACATTTAAGAAAATCACTGATAGTTTGTGTCATTACTTAGATATAGATTACTTACGGTTTATGGGAAACTTGCAATGCCTAATACTGATAATAATAAGCTGTTGATATCCACTGGCTGCATCCCGAGGTCTGTCAATGATGCTATGTTATAAGTCTGTCTATCTTTCTTAATGAGTATGACCGTAAAGAAAATACCTCTAGTTTTTCTTTTATCATTAAGGCATTTGGGGTTAGATTTTTTTGGTAATATAGAAATGGTTAAGTGTATGTATGTTATGTTTGTATGTGTCCTGTACTTCGGTGGGTGGGTGTCAGTAGGGTTGTCAAGGTCGATTGTAGGTGTATTTACTAAGGCTTTGATTTGTGGTAGTGGTGTGGTGTGTGTTTGGTTATAGAGAAATGGTGAGCAGTGTTGGAGTAATTACAATTCAAATTCTCAATTACAGTGGAACCTCGGTATAGGTCTGCCTTGGAATAAGTCCAACTTGATATACAACCTGTTTGGACTCGAAAAATTTTGCTTGGTATGCAACCTTTGTTTGGAATAGGACTCATGCACCAGAACTTGTTACGACTGCCCACTAGCGTCAGTACACCAGTTCCTTCCATTGAGTGAACAACCTGCGCTATAACTGTGATTTCACGTGTTTTTGTGTTTTTTTGCATAAATTTTTAGTAAATTCATTAACCATGAGTTGTAAGAAAGTTAATAAAAAGAGCCAAGCAACAAAGAAAATGGTTAGGATTACCATAGAGATGAAAAAAGAGATTGTTGAAAAATATGAAGGTGGCATGCGTATCCGGGACTTGGCTGATGCATACCATATGCCCAAAACGACGGTATCTACAATTGTGAAAAACAAAGACGTTATAAAATTGGCTAATGTTGCGAAGGGAGTGAAATCGCTTACCAAACAAAGATCAGAGACGTTAGAGCATGTTGAAAAATTGCTTTTGATCTGGATAACAGAAATACAGTGTGTATCACAGGCAATGATTTGTGAAAAGGCAAAACTGTTGCATGCTGATCTTTTGAAAAACGCACCAAGAACGAGCCAAGAAAGTGAAGTGTTCAAAGCCAGCCATGGCTGGTTTGAGAATTTTAAGAAGAGGATTGGCATTCAGTGTGTTGGGAGGCATGGAGAGGGAGTCAGCGCTGATAAAAATGCCGCCAATGATTTTGTTGAGTTTGGGGAATTTGCAGAGGCCGATGGTTTTGTTCCCCAACAAGTGTTTAATTGTGACGAAACAGGCCTGTTTACGAAGAAAATGGGTGTGGAGGTGAGTGATGGTGATGTGGAGGAGTTAGTTGAGGGACACAGGGAAGAGCTGACCACTGAGGAGCTGCAGGAAATTGAGAAGGAGGAACACAAGATTAAGATGGATGCACTCTCTTCAGGTTGGGAGCAGGAGGAGATAGAGGAAGTTCCTACTTCATTAATCAATGAAATCCTTGCCAAATGGATGGATGTCAAAAACTTTGCAGAGAAGATCCACCCCAACAAAGTCAAAACAAGCCATAATAGCATTGTCTAGAATGACCAGACAATGTCACATTTCCGTAACACCCTGAGGAGAAGGCAGAAGCAAAGTTCTTTGAACAGATCTTGTGTAAAAGTCAAATCTGGTGAGCCTCAACCACTTGCCAGTGGCAAGTAGCAAGTGCCAAGTGGTGACTCCAGTGGCGTCTGGCAATGGCGGTGGCGGTCGGTGGCCAGACTGGTGGAGTGGCGGACAGTTTTGCCAAGTCTCGTGAGTGTATTACTGGCAGAATTACTGCCAAACTAAATATTGGTTCACTAACAGAGTCGTGAAGGATTGGATAATTCTAGGAACTCTAATAATGAGAAAGTCAGTATTGAAGTGTATATGAAGGAAAACCACCAGCATTGGAATGTGGAACCTTCAGTGGGAAGGAAAAGGATAAATTTGCTTTCCACAGATTTATGAGTCAATTTAATAATGCAATAGGGTCAAGAAAGCAGTTATCAAACTCGGCCAAACAGTTCTACTTATATGGATATTTATAGGGTTATGCCTTGAAACTTGAGCCATTTATCCATTTCAAATGATAACTATGTGGTTGCCTTGCAAATGTTAAAGGATGAATTCTTAGATGAAAGATACATCATAGATGAAACTTTTAAGAATATTTTAAATGTTACACCAAGTAATGAATATGATTCGGAGTTCACTAATGTTAAATTATTCATAAATGAGATCAGATCTTATCTTCATGAATTAAAGTAATTTAAAATTGACCTATTAGAAGAAGGCACAACAGAAAACATTTTTGTTAGTCATTTGGTGTTCAATAAGCTTCCCAAAGTAGTTAAAAGAGAATGAATTAATAAGACATCCAGCAATTATCCAACTTTGAATGATTTTCTTAAATTACAAACAAGTCTTAAAAACTTTAAGCCAAACAACAGTAACCAAGCCAATACATAAGGTTTTCAAATGGGTAAAAGAAATTAATAAGGGAAACAATCAGGTTTCAGAATTTAGTAGTCAGGATGGGACACGTGGAAATGGGTACAAGCTAGAAAAACTTAGATTCAAGGCAGACATAGGTAGATATTGGTTCACTAACAGAATGGTGAACGATTGGAATAGGCTGGGTAGACACGTAGTAAGTGGTGTCAATAGGTAGCTTTAAAAGATCAGAGTTATGGACTATGGGTACAGATGACAGGTGGGATGGCTAAATATTGGGTTATTCCAAGGGTGGGGGACAAGGAGCTGCCTCGTGTAGGTCATCAACTGGCCTCTTGCAGTCTCCCCATTTCTTATGTTCTTATGTTCTAACAAACTTCCGTCATCCACCTCACCTGCGCTTTCATAAGAACATAAGAACATAAGAAATTAGGAGACTGCAAGAGGCCAGTTAATGACCTATACGAGGCAGTTCCTTGTCCCCCACCCTTGGAATAATCCAATAATTAGCCATCCCACCTGTCATCCCTATCCATACTCTCATCCAGCCGTCTTTTAAAGCTACCTATTGACTCAGCACTTACTACGTGTCTATCCAGCCTATTCCAATCGTTCACGACTCTGTTTGTGAACCAATATCTACCTATGTCTGTCCTGAATCTAAGTTTTTCTAGCTTGTACCCATTTCCACGTGTCCTATCCTGGCTACTAAATTCTAAAACCTGATCAATGTTTCCCTTATTAATTCCTTTTACCCATTTGAAAACCTCAATCATATCCCCTCTTGCCCTCCTTCTCTCTAGGGAGTGGAGATTAAGACGTTTTAACCTATCTTTGTAGGGTAAATTTCTCAGCCCCTGAATCATCTTGGTCATTCTTCCCTGAACTGCCTCCAAGGAGCCTATATCCTTCCTATAATAAGGGGACCAAAATTAAGCTGCATAATCTAGGTGGGGTCTAACTAGTCTTTCCTCAGAAGATCGGTCAGCTATCACGCTTGTGATCACCTCGCAGGACACCACCAGGAAGAGTACGACTAATATACCGTCACAGCCCTAAACAGCACCAACAACAACACACACACAATCAGACATACCAAACATATAATATGTCACAGACGCAAACCAACTTCTTGTTGTTGTTTAGGACAACGAGGATCCTTGGGGTGGTATGTGCCCTGGTTGAGTCCTATGAGGGTTTCACAGGCGGGAAAGGTGTCCTGTCTTCTTATTAAGGCGCAGGTGAGGACAGACGCAGGCGGTGTAGGTGAGCTGAGTCTTGTGTGACCCATGGCAATGTCGTGTCGTCCTGCGCCGTGCGCCCGCCCCGTCCCGCCTAGTAACAAGGCGGCGTGGTCATTGCCAAGGTGCACTGTGATTGGTCAGAAACCCTCCTCTTCCTTCACAAGGCACGCTGTGATTAGCTGAAATTCTTCCTGTTACCTCTTTTAAGTTGAATGACCATTTATGTCAACTGGTTATTGTGTCATTTAAAGGATGTATAACACTTCTACAAACCATCTTTACAAACTACAGTGTTAGAATAATTACAGAAACAGAGAAAAGAAGACACATTGCTTGAGTTTCACGGGTAAAATAATAACAGAGGCGATGTATAACTTTTTATTGTAAACTTTGTGATAAGGTACACGTCCTCTCGTCTCCCACCGCCTACGTCACACACACTAACAAGCACAGGATCAGTACGTGTCCATTTAAGTACATACCTCCTTTAAGTACAAACTCGGGTTTTATCCAAAAGACGAGGAATCAAGTTGTCGACACTCGCGATATATCATTTACAGCCACGTATTTACAATTTATATAAAAAGGAGACACTGGAAGGTTTACACAGGATGGACTCAAACATTTGACTCGTGACTATTTAGTTGAAGGTTATAATGACCTATTATAATGATGCTTTGATATTAATCTGTTGAAAATTTACACTGCAAAATAATATTCATGTCAGAATAAAAATAATATTGTAGTCCATGTGTAAAAGCTGTTTTCACTCCTATAGACAAATGGCTTTGAATTCTTAACATACATATGTTTCATGAAGGGCAATGTACACGAATAGAGAATATTCTATGCATGAACACTGATGCATTGATGATGTGACTGGTTCTCGCTGCCAGCCTAGGAAACAAGCCTGTACAGATCCCTGATGAAAAAGGAGAAGTTTAAGGTCACAGTGGCCTCAAAAAGTTGGTAGTTGTGTAAAGGGTGACCACTTTTTGAGACTTCTGTGTTTGGCCAACAAGTTATATCATACAATATTGTACATAGACGCGCCTGGCAGGGTGGTCAAGGAGGGCTGTGGTGGTCAGGGAGCAGGGTTAGTAATGGAATATTTAGGACAATGCACATCACCTTCAAGATATCTCTTGCTGCAAACAATTTGAGTATTTTGGATAAAATTCATATGAATATAGTAAAAAAAATTCTGGTAATGCAAAATAGTTCGATATTTCCTTAAAATGTATAGTTTGGTGAACAAGATTAATAAAATAAAACAAATTGTTTCATCATTTCCAGCTGCAGCAAAAGACTGATGAGGTGACCACTTCAGCCACTCCCTGCCACCCATACACTGCACGTCATTTAAAAAATACTATATTCAAATAAAAACACTGTACACTGAACACACATCTTCCACAACAGGACCTATTTTAGCCAAGTGGTGTTTGGCTGAAGGAGTAAACTCTTGTTTTGCTTGCATGTGAACCTGAAGCTGATGAGATTACATTTCAAGCAAGGTGATAGCAGCAGCAGCAACAGTAATGGTGGTGGTAGCAAAATTTTTGCAGTGGAACTATTGCACATGCTGCCCACTGAAGCTGACAGATCTTACAGCTGGCAAGGGCTTAGCAGAGGGAAATCTACTAATGCCCATGAGCATAAGCTGATGCTTTTTCATTACCAGAGAAACTCGACACAAACTCTGATTCATTCTCAAGCCTCTCACATGATGGGATACCTTCAGACACAACTCATTTTTAGTTCCTCAGTCAACCTAGCACACCAGGTACTCCGTGTGTGTACCTGTGTGGGGGTGTGGGGCGAGGGACCATGGCCACTGGGATGGACAGGGAGGGCAGGATTTGTACTCTGAAGCACCGGCCTGGGATTGTGTCTTGACACACCACACACCGGTGCTCTGGTAAGGGTCGGGAGTCTCCAGAGTGGATAATGTGTTTACTGTTAGTGTTCAAGAAGATAGGATGTTATAGGGTGTTGGTGAAGAGCCATACATGTCTGAACCAAAGATGAAATCATAAGAGATTAGTCTATTGTTTCCAAATACCTTCCCTATTTTAATCTTGTATAATATAATTATGTTGATGGATTTCAACATTGATCCCTTATTTGAGTTGAAATTTTTTTCATAATGGCAAACAATTGAGTGGTTGTTGAAGTATTGCCGTGAAGGAAGGCAGTGGTATGTGTTGAGGGAAGCAGCCCATCCCAGCCTGGTGTGGTCAGCTGCCTCAGGGCCGGTGGCTGTGACACAACACTTTTGGCACTTGGAACACTACTGTCTTGAACACCACACAGCCAACACACTCTGGCACCACCACAGCAGTGCACACACACACACACACACACACACACACACACACACACACACACATGACAACTGAACATCAACTTGGCAACAGATTCACAAGAATTGATGTTCATCTTTCAAATAAAAATATTTTTTGTTCTAAATTTTTGTGTCAAAATAAATTTGTACAAAATTTGTCCATACTACATATTTCTCCTCATTTGGTCCATTACAGTTTTATGGTGATAATAGTTTGTATGCGAACTGATACATATACAGTGGTTAGGGGAGAGAAAGTAGGAACTTCCTTTCACCCTTCCACCTCAAACAGTAAAAATTTTAGTTCATCTCAGTACTTCACAAACACTGCAATCACTAGACATCAAAACTTTTATGGCAAAGGCATCACTTTCACTCTGATATCTTATTATAAAAAAAATATAATGAAAAATAATATTAAGCAAGCTATATGGATAAAATGATTGTAACTTTCCCTGTGTTACACTCGTTAAAATGGCTTTAGAACATTTATCAATTTGCATTTAATTAAAGTAAAAAATTGTGAAACATGAAGTTACATGTTAGCACTTGATATAAAGGAAGCGGACTTCTGAGAGAAAAGATGAACCCAGATATGCAAGGCTCTCAAGGCAAAGGTAGTGGAAGGCAACACAACACACACAACTTTACTGCCAAGCAACTCAAGCATTGCAGTTCAATCTTAGCAAAGAGAAGAGCTTACTTTATATTATTGGTAGCATAAACTTGCATACTGGTCCAAAGGTAGTTATAAACCTATATTTAAAATCACAGTAAAAATCGAGCTACACTGAGCTCTCGTATGGCAGGGACTAGCAGTGGCGCGGCCAGTCCAGCCCATGAGTGAGTCAAGGTCACCAACCAATGTCATGTGGTGGTGCAAAAAGCAAACCACTAGTTTTGTCCACACTATCCACTGTTATATTGGCATCCTTGTATATCACATATGTAAACATACACAAAGTGTTCCTTTCTGACTTGGACACTGCTTAATCACTGTGCTAAGAACCTCAAGGTCACCAATGTGTTACTTGGGTGCCAAACAATGCACTGGTCCCTTCAGGCACTCCTCCCTCCTGGTTGTGTTCACTGCATTATAAAGGTTTCTGCACTTAGGTCTGTCTTGAGTCTAGCAGATGGCATGAAAACTGATGCCTACTAATAAAACAATGCAGTTTACCACGAATGTTGAAGCACTTTGTGAGGCACACACACTCAGCATCACAGAGACACACACACAGGGTCTTGGAGTGCCACTGAGCCTCACACGGTAGTTTCACTTCGACTGGAGGGGGGGGCATGAGAGACATGTGACGAGAGTTCATTGTAGTACTCGTGGGGCATTTCCTGTGAGGGTGAAGGGAGACGCTGGCCAGGGGGGAAATGCTGGGGTTGTTGGTGGAAGCCATTACCATAACCACCATACCTCCCAGCCACATCCAGCACAGGCACACCCACAGTCTGCTGCGGGTGGAGGCGGCGGCCAGCATACATCTGTGCCCGGGCATTCATCATGTGATACTCTGGGTTATCCATGCCTACCCACTGCTGCCCTGCCATCCCATTGTTGGCAGGCCCCTTGCAGGTACCACGGCCAGGCTCACCTCGCCGCCCATCTGTGGGGGAATGGAAATTTAACTTATGTCCACAAAACTCAGAACAACTGTCACTCGAATCACACAAGTACATACCAGCAAATATCAACAAAGTGTATAATATATATCAAGAGAAATAAAACTAGTGTAGTCTGAGATCAAACTCCTATTATTCATGCATAGTTTTTACTGCAAGGCAAACTGCTTTAAAACATTTTGTTGTTATTTTCAGCTTCGTATTACATTTCAAACAGTGGCCTTTAACAATGAATGACTTTAGTGTTGCACATAATGTACACTTTTGCTTTCTTATAATATTGGTGAAATTTAATCAATCTATCTATATACCAGGCCGTTATCCCCCTAAAAGAAGGTTACCAAAACAAGGCACACATACACACATACACATACACTCCTATCACTTAACCCCTTGGCCCTTAGAGGAGAAGAGAAGTACACTTTGCCCAACACCAAACATTTAATACAATGTTGAATAAAGTTCTCAACCAATTTTCACGTGATGAATGGGTGAAAATTCTTCTGTTCATTATTTATTACCAATTTTGCTAACGCTTTGCACAACACAGCTGCACCTGAGATCCCATGACAACACATTAATGGGCAGCATTGAGCCTCACCTGCAGCGTCAGCCATCAGGTCCATGTAGTGTTGGTGTGAGGGTCCAACAGTGGCCAGGCCTGAGGGTTGCGGTGACGGCATGAGGTAGTCATCCTCGTCCACGGGGAGATCTAGCCTCAGGTCGCCTACCCAGCCATATCCTGGAGCTGAGGGTGGTGAACCTTGGCTGGTGAAGCAATCATCCTCACCTACATCTGTGGAGGAAGGGTGAGTGGTGAGGAGTGAGGAATGATGAGCTAGGAGTGCTGGCCTACCTCTAGCTGTTCATTGCATCACATTACACTAACTGCTGTGGGCACTTAGCTATTTCTACATGTGGGTTCTAAATCATTTACATAATACTCATCACTGATTGTTTGACATTACAATATACTAACCAGTGTGCATTATTCACAAAATTATGTATGAAAATGGTTCCTTGGAAAATTTAGCTTGTTTCATTTGACTTTCCAGCTCTGCATGAAACATTCAGATCTGCTGTATGCAAGTTTATATCTTACATTCAAACAATAATTTAAAAAAGCTTAAAACACTTCATGTAAGGTCATTTTCAAGATGCAATTGAAATATGATCCACCTCGTGGGATTTCACACACATATAAAAACCTATATGATATTAAATTTTTCCCTTGATTGAGGAGTCAGTAGTCAAATTACATCAAAGTTGACATGGTGAGACAAAATACTTTCTGGACCTGAAGTGTTCTGCTTTCCATCTCTGACTTGTTACAAAAAAATATAATTATTACAAGCCTTGAGTTACTATTTAATAAACTCAACTAAGGCTCACAAACAACAAAAACAAAGCACAAAGTAAATTTTCAAATTCAAAAGTAGAGGTGGAGAGAAATATTACTAACAGCTTCATTCCCTTGATACTCGACACTAGGTATGGTTATGCAACCTTGGATGAGGTGAATGCAAAATCAATCAATCAGAGTGAGCATATACATATACATAAAGTGAGTGATGCACAGGCAGGCCAGCAGCGGGGCACTAGGCTAGGGTTGGTGGTGTGGTGCAGGGGAGGGGAGGAGGTGCTACAGTACAACTAGGTGCATGTTGAGGGGTGAGGGAGCTAAATAAAGGTGCAGGAGTACAGCAATGGCAAGACATGGGTAAACATTACAGCACTGAAGGCTGGAGAAGCTACATTATAGGTAAAGGTGCATGGAAGTGGAGCAGGCAGTGGGCAGGTGCAGCAGGGTCACGGTGCACAAGAGACACACCTTTACCTAGCATCTTGAGAGGATCAGAGCAGTAGCGGGAGGTGAGCGAGTCCCCACGTGGCCTCTTACCAGGAGACCCTGTAGCCCCAGCCTCAAGGTGGGCATACTTCCTCTCCCTCTGAAGGTTTTGGCGGTTTTGTGGTGACTCGGCCCGCCCAGAAATATATTCTGCCCCAGTAGCTATGTTGTAACCTTCTGGAGTCTTCTTGACAGGGGTGGTGGGGTCAGAGGTGGAGGTGGAGGATGTGGTGGTGGTAGTGGTGCCACTCACACCTAAAACACCACCATACTTGGGCTGAAGGTATTCCTCAGCTGCCATCACCACGCCATCCCCATCAATGGCAGAAGAAAGGGACCGGATCAGCTCCCTTTCATCCTGAGGCGTGTAGGAAGGCAACCGCATCAGCTTGTCACCGTGGATCACCAGGAAGCGGCCGGGGTCTCGAGCCATCTTGGCAAATTCCTCAGCCAACTCCCTGAAGCTTGGTCTACTCTCTGCATCCAACATCCAGCAGCGAATCATCAGCATGTACACATCAATGGTGCAGATGGCTGGCTGGGGCAAGCGCTCGCCCTTCTCAAGTAAGTCTGGAACCTCCCGCGCTGGGATGTCCTCATAAGGCCGCCCACCATAGGTCAGTAGCTCCCACACTGTTACACCTGAAGGGAAGGAAGGAACATTAGGACCATTGATGCACATTACCTACTGAAGCATCAACCAAACTGAACAATGCTTATGTTGGGTTCAGTGAGCAAGACAATACATATAGTATGTGTCTCTTGAAATAATCTGATATTACATGTAATTTAGCTTCTGATAATTCAAGTGACTGTTGATACTTATGATTCTTACACCTGTACTTTGAGAAGAGGATGAACACTATGGGATGTGCACAGCTGGTATGATGTGGCAACATTACTTGTATTTTCATCCACATTGTATCGTTAATCCATCATCTAATACCATCCAACAACCACGTATCAACAACTATTATCATCACCACTTAACTTCCTTTCACCATGCTACACTTAACAACACACCACACACTCACCAAAGGCCCACACGTCAGACTTGTGGGTAAAGATGCGGTGCTGAATACACTCCAATGCGAGCCACTTGATTGGCATTTTCCCTCCAGCAGCCTTGTACTCCTCTTCATTATAGTCAAGCAGCTTGGCCAATCCAAAGTCTGTGATTTTGACACAGTTAGGTGTTTGGACAAGGACATTTCTGGCAGCCAGGTCTCGATGCACCAGCCGTCGTCCCTCCAGGTAGGCCATTCCCCGGGCGATCTGAGTGCACCAGTTCAGCAGAGGCTTGGACCCAATCTAAGAAAATAAAGGAAGGAAAGGTCAATGAACTGTTAGTGTGATGTTACTGTACTTTTCATGACTTAGTTTTTGTTTCTTTGCAGCATCATTAGAAAGATGTGAAAAATAAATACAGACCTTACAGAGGTTTCTGCAGCCATGAGTCAGCAGTAAAAAGATAATATGATGTGTTATAAAGATCAAAGAAGTGCTAATATGAATCTGTTTATCTTGTTTCATAATAGCCAATCAAAATACTCTGAATCAATATTTAGCAACAAATTTATTTACTTCCAATTGCATGTTAAGTTAAATTTAGATAAGTCAATAATTCATAACATGAATTGGCTTAAGTATTATTGTAAATTGGCTACAGCTAACCACTAAACCAAGTAACCTTTGCTCTATGATGGCGATTATAAATTAATTGACGTTGAACTATTTTACTTTATCACTCAAATTGAGAGAGAGAGAGAGAGAGAAAAAAAAAAAAAAACACATAAGAGATTGAATTTTTGTTTGAATCAGATTTAGATTCAGATTATTTATTGACCACAACAACATGTAAATTCATCTTACAAACTATGCTTATTTATAAATGGGTCCAACCCAATACATTTCTGTAGGTAATACTGTAACCAATCATATATTACCAAAGTTACCAACGACAAACATGATAAAACAACTCAAAATTTACTTAAACACTAAACGTTAAACTAACAGTAACCTAAGACCAATAAAAACACACACAGCCTCTGCCTGGAGCCTCACCTTGTCCTTGTTGTTGCGCACGTAGTCCAGCAGGCAGCCGAGGGGCATGAGTTGGGTGACCAGCATGATCTGTGTGGTCATGCACACAGCCAACAACTGCAGCAGGTTCGGGTGGTCCACTGAGGCCATGATGTATGCCTCCTCCAGTATCTCCTTGTTTACGTTGGTTCCTGTACCTGTTGGGGGAAGAAGGGGATAAGTTTGTGTGAATTGTAGTGTTTGGATTTGATAATTGGTGTTTGTTGGATATCTTGTGTTCAACTTATGGCCAGGCAAGGTGAAGTGAAGAGTTCATCAGGTTGAAATTAAATCATTGAATCATCTTCTGTTTACAGATGTAGAAGAGATAGAAGTATATATATGAACTTTTTCGTTTTCTTTTATCTAATGTAGTTGAAAATAATAATGATGTACTTTCCCAACAATAAAATGTCCATTTCTAGATTGGTTTAAAGTTATTGTGATATGCTAACTTACCATCAAAATCAATAATCATCACAAGCTTACCTTCTCGGAGAACCTTGATGGCAACGGGAATCTTGACATTCTCCCCTTCAGGCACCCACACACCCTTGTACACTGTCCCAAAGGCACCATAACCCAGGATGCCACCCTTGCGCAGCTCAGCCTCCTTAACGATGCGCAGCTTGGCCAGGTTGGGTTTGATGTTGGTTGGTTTGAGGGGCTCGTGGTCATCGTAAGGCATCATAGTCATGGTCATCTTGAGGGCGGCTGCCTTGGTCTTGTTGCGTTGCCACCACAGGTAACAGAACACTGCCAGGAAGGTGCACAGCAGGAACACACAGCCCAGCGTGCCTCCCAGGATGGCTGGGACACTCTCATCATCTCTGAAAGAATAGAGTGTCAAGTATAAGATCTCTAGTGCTTGTACATGCTTCTTCCTCTATACAGAGTGAATTCTTCCTAACCTTAAATATGCCTTGTTTCAGTTACCTCCCTTTGTGGGGGGATATAAACCAGGTAGTATATAGAATAGATAGATAGATTTACAGAAGTCTGGTTACTCTGATGTCTATTCCTTATTTAAATAAATAAATAGAAAAATAAATAAAATGCAAAGCTGTCAGAAAAAAGTTGCTTTCATTATAACAAAAAAAAAAATGCAAATCAGCCTTTCTGTAAGTAATACATAACCACTTAATCTGAATGAATTAAGCCTCATTTGCCTAACAATTCACTACATTATACAGAATGAATGTGCAGGCGAGGGACTCACAGGGACAGGGGGAAAGGGTCCTTGCCACAGTATGGATCTGAAGCATCTTCAGGAAAGATCTTGTAAGGCAGATCATGGGGACAAGTGGCAGTGCAGTTGAATTTGGTGTTGTTCATGCCTGGTTTCCCCTCCACGTAGATCCTATAGTTGCGACACGTCTTGCACTGAGACTCCAAGGGGCCAGAGCAGCTATTGGAGCACTCAGATGAACACTGGCAACAAAATGAGTTAAATGAGTTTACAGTAAATATTATGCCTGGCCCACTGATAGGTGTCACCATGCATGGTAATGTTATGTTCTTCAGGTTATAGTTCCTCACAAATTCATGAAAAATCAATATTATAATAAAACAATAATTCATATAAACAAATTAAAAGAGTAGAATGTATAGCTACAATGTTAGTTGAAGAAGCTCCTAGTTACACTTAAATTTTAAGTGTTTAAATGTTAAGTGTGTTAACAAATAAGGAGTGGTATGATCTACCTTTAAACACTCATGGAGCTTGTTGTCAGCATAATGATCTTGTGGACACTCATCTTCACAGTGCTCTCCTCTGCGGTACTTAACACATTCACGACAAACACTTATGTGGAACCCATAGGAGGTGCAGTTCTTACAGCGTGGGTGACAGCGGCGGCACATGGTCTTGCCAGCAAGAAGTCTGAGGTCACCAGTCTCTTGCTGTGATACCCACTCTGAGAAGTAGCCAGTAGGACATGTTGAGTTCTGTGGGAGGCAGTACTTCACCTTCATACTTTCATCCATCACTGCCATTTCACAGATTTCACATCCTTGTGGACCCATGTTATTCTCTGGTCCTCGGCATCCCATTTCACAATTTGTATGGCATAGCTTACACTCCCCATTGTCATTGTACTTGGTGTCAGGGCATTTGTCAAGGCAGTAAGGACCATCCTTTACATTTTTACAATGGTCACAGTGGTTTGAATCTGGACCTTTGCAAGAGGAATCACATTCCTTGTGACAGAAGGCACAGGTTTTTGGGTCCATCTGATATATCCCTGCCCTGTTACAGTTGTTGGAGCAGTTTTTCCCCAACTGAAAGTTTCTGCAGGAGAGGCACTCATTAACTCCCGCGCCCCAGCAACCCTCATCACTGCACTCACTGTGGCACACCAGCCTTTCAGCCGTGCACTGTTCACTGTCTGCATTGTTCTCCAGTAGGGTCATTGGATTGGCTTTAGAGTTATCATCATTATCAATAAATTTCTTCCAATTGATTTTGTCCACAAAACAAAGGTCTTTGTTCTCCAGGATATAAACTTTCCCTGAGCGAATCCTTTTGAGAGAACGAAGGTTGAGACTCTTGAGGGAGGTCTTGATGATATACAATGATGAAAACTCCATGGTCACCCGTCCACCAATGTACTCCAAGTTTCTAAGGAAGTTGAGGTTCGTGAACTCTGGATGGTTGGCCTGGATGTTGATGTAACCTGTCACCTCCTTCAGGGTGTTGAACACTTCCAGTTTGGATGGGTGCATGCGTGAGTACTTGGCCCCAAAGGTGTAATTGGGGAAAACGTGTTGGTACCCATCGAAGGAGTGATCCATGATAGTGAGCCAACCGTCAAGGATGGTGCAGCCCTTGTAGTCATCAATGTTACCTGAGTGGATGACCTTTGGCCCTGGGCAGGTCTTTGGGCATGGACCCCTGCAGGGCACACACTCACCCTCCACTGCCTTCTTTCCCTTGGGGCATGACCTTACACATGCCCCATTGTCCTTCAGGAGGTGCTCAGGACAGTCTTTGACACACGTGGCCCCATAGGCATACTTCCCATTGGGGTTGGTTTCCCATGAGTAAGTGATGGAGTCGTAGCGCTGCATTAGTGGACACTCCAGCTTGCACTCGCCATCATCATAAAAATTCCTGCATGCCTGTGGAGAGAGAAAGGATGGAGTTGTTAATGGGGCTGCTTGAGTGGGAAAAAAAGAAAATTTGTTTATATAGGAAATAAAGGGAGTAAAAAAGAGAAAAGAGGGAGAGTTTCTCATTTTGCTTATTTATTTTTAATTTACCAATCTTATTTCAACTACTTCTTTATTGAAACAGGAAGACAGTATATCAATAAGTCTGTGTGAACGGATACATTTAATAACCAATCAATCCATCTCAGGGACCTCTGTCAAAGGAAAGCACACAATAAGCCAGACAGAAGAGCCTCCACACGCAAGGTAATTATTAATAAAGAGGGAAATTTTGCTTTATGTAAAATATATAACATGGGAATGACAGTGACGAAGGCTTCTTTTTCAACCTGTTTCTCTTTCTCAATTAGAATACCTGTTGTGTGTGACTGACTGACTGTGTGTGTGTGTGTGTGTGTGTGTGTGTGTGACAGCTTGCATGGTTCTTCTTCCCTTTCAAGAAACACCTGACACCTTCAGTCACATCCCTACACACAAACAAATGGAGGTGGGTAGCTTCCGCCTGAGTAGCGGTGTGTGGGAGGCGGGTGTGAAGAGGGCGACACTTGACCCTTCACTCCCATACCAGGCGAGTCACACCGGTAATTCCGCTCCTTAAGTACCCACGAGGATCAGGTTGATTTCATTCACAAATCAAACGTGAGAAAACGTGGAGTGCTGAGGAGTGGAGAGTAGGGGAGGGAAATGGGGAGGAGTTGAGAGAATAGGGGGACGGTATAGGGGGAAGGAGCCGAACGTTTACATGTCTCTATAATTACATTTCCACGGCATCAGTTTATCGTATATAATAGGATCACGCTACTAACCCCTTACACCCTTACTACCCCTCCCGAAAAAGAAGAAAATGTAGACAAAACAAACTCACCAAACAGTCTCGTTGCGTCGGCCCCGTGCAGCCTCCCGCGCAAAACAGGTGACAACAATCTCTTGGGCCGGTGTCGTAGCAGCGGCCCTGAGCACACTGCGGTTCACACGTAAGTTTGCTGAATTTCTGACAGTTCTTTTCACCCTCGCCCCAACATCCCTTATGGCACGATCTGTGACACTGACAAGTCCGTGCCGGCTCCGAGAAGTTGTACATATGGGTGTAATTGGCATCTGGTCCCGTCATAATCTCCTGCCACTCGATGGTCCCAATGTGGCACAGGTTGTAGTTGTTGATGACACCCACGCTGCCGTGAAGGATGTCTGGAGGAGGGGGAGGAAGGGTAATGTTTGTAATGGTGATTGTGATGATGAAAGGGACAGTAACGATGATGATAAAACTACAACAATAACAACATACTACTACTTCTACAATTACCTACTACTACTACTACTGAAATACGTAATAATAATAAAGATGCCAGCTTTCATTTCACTTACATATCGAGACAAATAAATAACTAACAGAAAATCAGAAAATGGAATTCAAACATATGTCTCTGCCAAACACAGGGTGAGTGAAGACCGGGGAAGGAAGAAGGGAAGTGAGAAAATATGAAGAAGAGGGAGGAACAATGCTTAGAGAACATGGGCGTGAGGGTGGGCGTGACAGTGAAAGCTGGGAGGCCGTCACGATTTCCAAGAGGGAGGGAAGGAGGAAGGGAATGGAGAGGAGAGAGGCAGGGATGGATGGAGGGAGGGTGGAAGATGACGGGGACGAATGGATAGATAGATGGATGGATAGATGATGATGAAATGCGAGATAGACATACAGTTAAAATTACCGTTAAAAGAATAATAAAAACTGCAATAAATTCACTCTTAAAACCACGAAAAATAAAACGCCTTTCAACATTTGGAGGAGGTTGTCAGGGAACACATTTCACCTCCATTAAACACACTCACGTCTTATCCTTTCTCGGTTCCAGTCCACTTCTTCCTCCTCCTCCTCCTCGTCTCCCTTCACTTCCTTGCACTTTCCTATCACCATCACCATCATCATCAACATAATTTCACCTCCTTTCTTACTCTCTCCTATCTTTCACAATACGTTTTCCTTCCTCTCCCCCCCACACACATTCCTGAGCCTTCATTCCACTCTTCACCTTCACCTCTATACCTTACTGTCCCTCACACTTCTTTACCTTACCTTACAAACATACACATCCTCACATCCTTTACTCCTTCCATCTCCTTACTCCAACACACACATACTCTTATCACTCCTTCCATTACTCCTCCCTCATTCCTTACACCCACGCCTTCCTACCAGCTCTTACTGTATCCCACACATAACACAGCGGCCACCAAGCCTTCAGGTGTATCCCAGTGTCTTACCTCTCAACGCGGGCATCTCTAAAGTGTGCATCTTGGAGAGGGTGACCAGGAGGGCGTAACTCTTGTCGTTCACGGAGACCTTAAACAGTGTTCTACCGCGGATGATCTGCAGGGAAGGGAGCACGATCTTCTTGACGTCCACGTGGGAGATGAGAACGTACCCTGTTACCTGTTGGGTTGTGGGGGAGTGATTAGCTGGCGTGTGTGTACCTCTTGTTAGGTCTCTCTCTCTCTCTCTCTCTCTCTCTCTCTCTCTCTCTCTCTCTCTCTCTCTCTCTCTCTCTCTCTCTCTCTCTCTCTCTCTCTCTCTCTCTCTCTCTCTTTCTTCCTTTCTTTCTTTCTTTCTTTCTTTCTTTCTTTCTCTCTCTCACATTGTTGAGTGGGAGATCAAGTCGTCAGGTGAGTTATGTGGGTGTCACTCTAAGATTAAGGTGAGTTGGGGATCACCTCAACTTGTCCAAGAATTCATATGTGTTAATCTAATTGGCATTGGTCGTTAAGGTAATTGATGAACAGGTAGGCGTGTGAGAAGTGTGAGCTACAACTTTGTATTCAATTATGCAGTGAAAATAGCCAGGTAAACATCTTAACATATTATTCTAATTGAAAGCTTCGTATTATCTTAAGTGACAAAAAAAAAGATAGAAATTGGGTAATTGGACAAGCTCATCACAAAATGCCTTCCAGTGTTTGGATAACTAAGTGAACGCAGAACCTTTGCTGGGGATTAAAAGAGAACGGTTCTGAGTTGACATGACCTTCCCTGGCGATTTAAAGGTTATAGCCCCTCTCTCTCTCTCAATCTCAATCTCTCAATCTCTCTCTCTCTCTCTCTCTCTCTCTCTCTCTCTCTCTCTCTCTCTCTCTCTCTCTCTCTCTCTCTCTCTCTCTCTCTCTCTCTCTCTTATCATCACTACTATAAGCAAGAAGCAAAAACAAGACGCTGAAGGAGTAGCAGAAGAACCAGACCACCTCGTGTACCCACCTCACGAATGTACTGCAGGAAGGAGAGGTCCAAGTTTTCATCCTGTAGCCACGTCAGCTCCAGGTTGCCGTCGACGTAGGTACAATTGATGAAGCGATTCCGAAGGTTACGATAATGATGGTCTCGGTTGGAGGGCACTGACATACGCCCCGTGGTACCGATGCAAACTGTAGAAGGAGAGAACGGGGGAGATTAGTATGGTGAGGTACTGAGGGCGGAGAGGAGGGAGGGGGAGACTGGGTGTTAGCGTGGTGTGGTACATGGGAAAGAGTGGAGGGAGAACGAAGGTGAGAGGCACTGCAGGGTGGAGGAGATGCGGGAGGGAGAGAGGGGGAAGGAAGAGGTTAGTTAGAAAGGCACTGAAAGGAGAAAGGGAAAGACGGGGGTAAGGAGGAAGGTGGTTAGAAAGGCGAGAAATGAAGGAGGAGCGTAGGAGGATAATTATGAAGACACTGTGAGAGGATTGGAGAATGTACACAGGGATTAGAGAAGGAAGGGGAAGGGGTATTAAGGGCGAGGAAAAAATGCGGGATGGAGGGCGACTTCTATGCAATGGAAAAGGGTAAGGAGGTAAAGGGCGTGCAGGTAATTTAAAGGAGATGAAGAGGAAAAAAGGTGATTAGAAAGCGAATTAAATCAACATCATAATGAGAAGTCACGTGACCTGTGAGTAAAGATAAGAACTGAGTGACCTGGCACATGGAGGGAAGGAAGAAAGGAAGGAGCATCACTACGAAAGATGAAGAGAAGGAAGGAGGGAAGGAAAGAGGAAGGGAGGGAAGAGCCAGGTGAAGGCAGGAGAGCTGCCGCCACCATCACCACCACCATCACCACCAACGCCACCACCCGCCCGGCGACTTCTGACTCAACGCAGCTCAAGTGACGACAAGTGGCCGGGTTGGGTTGCGCTTCGCTATCTCCAACCTTTGCCAGCGCGGGGTTTTTATCGCGTCGTCACCACCTCCACCACCACCGCCGCCACAACGCCAGGCAAGACAGAAATAAACAATGAGGGAGAAACAATGATGGAAGCAGGGGAATGGGAATGCCTTGAGATGACAGACATGGCGTAATCAACACGCAAACACACGGCGAGCAGCACGCGAACG
>JAXIVD010000762.1:45000-122806 GCA_036785275.1 Cancer borealis | reverse complement strand
ATATATATATATATTATATATATATATATATATATATATATATATATATATATATATATATATTAATATATATATATATATATATATATATATATATATATATATATATGTATATATATATATATATATATATATATATATATATATATATATATATGTATATATATATATATATATATATATATATATATATATATATATGTATATATATATATATATATATATATATATATATATATATATATATATATGTATATATATATATATATATATATATATATATATATATATATATATATATATATATATATATATATATGTACATATATATATATATATATATATATATATATATATAATATATATATATATATATATATATATATATATATATAATATATATATATATATATATATATATATATATATATATATATATATATATATATATATATATATATATTATATATATATATATATATATATATATATATATATATATACTTATATATATATATATATATATATATATATATATATATAATATATATATATATATATATATATATATATATATATATATATATATATTAATATATATATATATATATATATATATATATATATATATATATATATTATATATATATATATATATATATATATATATATATATATATATATATATATATATATATTAATATATATATATATATATATATATATATATATATATATATATATATATATATATATATATATATATATACATATACATATACATATACATACATTATGTGTGTATATATATATATATATATATATATATATATATATATATATATATATATATATATATATATATATATATATATATATATATATATACACATATACATACATTATGTGTATATATATATATATATATATATATATATATATATATATATATATATATATATATATATATATATATATATATATGTATATATATATATATATATATATATATATATTATATATATATATATATATATATATATATATACATATATTTGTAAGATTAAAGGAATACTTACCAAGTGTGAAGTTTGATCGTAATTTCACGAATGTTTAAACTGCGTCACTGAGGTATTAAATGAGATGTCCGAAGCGCTCGCCGAACGTCAGTCCTTCAGAGAGTAGGGTAGCGACTCCCGCATCGATCATGAGCCGAGCTCAGCCAATCACAACGCCGCGTTTTCTAGCGATGGCATCGATATGCATCACTATGGTCTCAGAGCATGTGCCGAGGGGACTTATACTGAGACTGGTTGAGTGTTTGTTTACCTTTTAGCCGCAGATTCTTAGATTTCCACTGTCGGAGACGTTTAAGCTAAGTTTTTGATCTGTCAGTGATTGAGGTTCACCCAGGAACAATGCACTAAGGTCTTTTGAAGTTGTAGAATAAGTAATTAAGACAGTGAAGTCTATACATTCGTGTATATGATGAAGTAAGACAGTTTAATATCGCCGTCTCGGTAATCAGGAATTGGTTTTACAACAGATGGTCAAGAAACACCCTAAAACCCTACTGTACCTAACTGTCTACATACAGACAGAGGCGATATAAAATAACAGACTTGATAGGGAAACACCTTAATTATATCTGACATGTAAGTAATAACCTCGGGAGAAGACACTAATGTTATCTCCATATTATTTCTCAACTACTTTCATTAAAAATTTTTACACAGTGCAGTCTCCCAAACATGTACGTACATAGTTTTCCACATACTTGTATTCATTGATGTATATGGGTTTGTGTCTTGAATGTTTGTTTATAATCTAAGATCTAATCTATTGTATTTTACAAGTCAATAAATTTTCTTGGTTTTCTATCATGTTTACCTAAGAAGACATTACTTTTTAAGTAAATTACAACAATAATTTAATATGAATATTCAGATGGTTTGGACACCTGAAAAGATTAGGTGAGTTGCCAAGAAGGATGTACAATGCTGGGATCACCTTCTGGGTCACGTAATCCTGCTATTGCCACTTAGAAAACAATATGAAACATAAAGCTCATAAAAAAAAAAATACAACTATTATTGTTAATTGAAAAGTTAGAATCATTTTTATATATGTTAGGTTAGGTTATTTTCTTAAGCAATTTACTGTCGAGCAATTGATAGTTTGAGAAATTATTTCTTGAGCAATTTACTGTCGAGCAATTGACTTCGAGAAACGTACCTAGATTCAGGCTATAATATGACAATCAGGAAGAAAATCTAAAGTAAAATTAAAATGCCTAACTTTTGGGTAATGAAATAAAAAAAGCTTATATAACCGAACCTAACCGAGCCAAACCTAATCTAACCATTACCTAACGTAACCTAACCAGTATTAATTTACATCTTCATCAGAATGCTCTGAGAATTCAGGGCTGTACTTTTGTAATACCTGTTGCATTTTTATGTTTTCTTAATCCAAATTCCGTCGTAAAGTCTTAGTTTGTGAGATATTCAATGTTTTCTGTGAGATCTCTTCGAAAAGTAAAGTTTAGTTTCGTTTTAACAAGGTTCTGATATTTGTCAATGTAGGTTAGGGTTTTGGTTAAGTTATGTTATGTTATGTTAGGTTTAGGGAAAGATTCGTAAGACGACCCAGTCTTTTTTTGACAGCAATTTTTTCTGATAGATTTTGATGTGTTTTTAATTAATCTGATGTTTGTTATGCCAAGCAATTTTTTTCCCTCAAGGTAAAAATTGCCACAAAAAAGTCAGATTAATTCGAAACCATCAAAATCAATAGGAGAAAATGTTCTTTCAGTAAACCTAAGCAAATCTAATAAAACTAATCTAACCCAAACAAATCTAAGTAAGACTAACCTAAATAAATCTATCCTCCTTTAACCAAACCAGGTAAAGATTCGTAAGATGACCCACTCGATATCTCGTTATCTTTATAATGCACTGCAAATTCAACCTCAGATACTTGTTCAGATAGGTTAGGTTAGGTTTGATTATGTTTGCTTAGGTTAGGTTGGGTTTAATTAGGTTTGCTTAGGTTTACTTAATATATTTTTTATCTTATTGATTTTGATGGTTTTGAATTAATTTCACTTTTTTTGTGGCAATTTTAACCTTGGGAAAAAATGCATTGCATAACAAACAACCATCAGATTTATTAAAAACAAAAATCTATCAGGAAAAAATGGCTTTGTCCCAAAAAAAAGACTGGTTCGTCTTCCAAAACTTTACCTAGGTTAATTTAAAAGCTATCAAATGTTCTCTATGAGCAAGAGTAGGGAGTTGGACGAATTGCAGACATTTTATTTCGTATACAGACTCCATAATGGTGAAGATGTAAAATTATACTCCATAACCTAACATAACATAACCGCCTGAAACCTTTACAGACGTGTTGAGTACACTAGATGTATAGTATGTACGACTTCATATTTATATCGATATCGTCGAAGCAGTAGTTATGCAGAAATAACAAACTATTTACTGACAATCATTGTATTTTGTCTTCTACCAAGAAACCCGCATTCCCACAGGTCCCCAGAATTGTTGGGGATTGATGAGGATGTCTTATTAGATATGCATTTGCGACGAAAATCAATGTCAAAATCGTTCGAAATGGATCATTTTTAATACGAAAAGTGTGTTATTTACATCCAAGTGCATTGGGAGAGCTAAAAATTTACCAGCTATACAATCACCTACGCTATATCACTATTCTCACAAGAGTTTACGGCTTCTTTTATCTCCTCACATCTTCTTGCCACCTAAATACTGCGTTTACTGCGGCTATAATTGCTCCAGACTATTATATGTTAATCAGCAAGTTTTTTTCTACGGCGATAAAGGTGCCCACAAAGAGGGTGCGCCGCCATGTTGGCTCAATCAGCTGACTATCTCAGCACGAAAAAAAAAAAAAAAAAAAAAAAAAAAAAAAAAAAAAACATAGCGACGTCGCTACGTGTCCAATATTGTTCGGTGGGCAAATTCTTCACCCCCCCATCTCGCTGAGCGCGCCCTAGGTTTGAGGAAGCAGCCATAATGTAAGCAACGGGTAAAACCCCGACAGAAGACTACGAAAAAACAGGGAGGGGAAGGGAGGGCATTTAATACCTCGGTGACGCAGTTTAAATGTTCGTGAAATTACGATCAAACTTCACACTTGGTAAGTATTTGTTTAATCTTAAAATTTCACTTCACGACATTTAAACTGACGTCACCAAGGCATGTAAATAAGAGCTTTAGAGTGATTCTTGAAACCTGAAGAAAAACCCAAGAGGTCAAAAGAAAACTTAACCTATTCAGTGTAACAACCACCAATAACAACAAAAACAAGAGTTTTATCATATGACTATGTAAAGAAAGTAATTACATACAACACGGTTCCACAAAGTTGAAGATTGACAAACAAACAAAATTAAGTGTCCTACATTTCTATGCAATAAACATAATTACATATAGGTATTGTTTTCACAAAGTTGGAGCATCGCTGCCCCCAGATAACACTGCATTTGCAAAGTCCCCACGTTTGCCTATAGGTCTCTTATAGAATCTTGCAAACGTCGATTCTCTGGACCAGCCAACGAAAGACAAAATAGTAGCAAGAGGTAGCCTCAGCGCTGCCTTACTTGACGAGGCTGACCTGGTGGAATGTGGTGAAAACAGAGGGAGGTCAATGCCAGCGGCTGCCATTAAATCCCTAGCCCAACGCCTTAATGTGTCTCGAGAAACCATCTTTATAGGAGGTTCTGTAGTCAGAAAAAAACCTAGTTATTGGCTCCCTAATGTCCTTAGTTCTGGCCAAATGATTTACAATGGTAGTATGAACACGTAAAAATTTGTTAGTAGCATAAGACTCAAAAACCAGTTCAGACATATGGCAACCAGGCCTAGATGTTTTTAGAGGGTCACCAATCCTGAAAGAAACTCTGGGATTCGTAATGGACATGTTCCTGATGTCCAGTAAATGTAAGACGGCGGAACGAATGGTGTTGATAGAACTATAACTACGGCCTTTGTCCTTCTGAAACTCTCGTAAGAGATGGTCTAACAAGAAACTTAGAGATGGGTGAAAAGGATCAATTTCCCCCCTTAGACAAAATAACACCCATCTGGTGGTATGTGGCCCATACAGTAGTTTTGTGCTTTTTCCGCCATGAGTGAAGGAAAAATTGGGCAACTTCTCACGAAAGATCTTGGTCTACGAAGGAATGCCCGATAACATCATCGCAGTTAACACTAACTTGCGAGCCTGCGGATGTGTGCAAGAGGAATCTTGAGGCAGAACCAGGGGATGGTGAGGGAGGAGAATTGGAGCCCAAGCTAGTAACTGAAGGGCTCTCGGGAACCACGCTTGGGTTGGCCAAAGTGGCAGAACTGCAAGCAGAGTAGCCTGGTATTCTTGGAGTTTTTTCAGTACTCTGGTGATGGCTTTGGCAATGGCAGAAATAGTAGTCGGGACAGTTAAGTTAGGCACATTGCTGGGAAGCTTTATCTTGCTACAGGATAACTTCACACCCTCAGATGTCGGCCGGCGTCTGAGGCTCGCATCCAGAATAGTAGCCAAACGGTCAAATAAAGACTCTCCTTTCTCCTCCTGACCGTGGAAGTGACCCTTCAACTCCTCAAGAGCCCGAAGGAACTCTGCACCTTCACCTCCCACATCGGCAAGTTGGCTCGGTTGCGAACAGCCAAGCGCATCCAACTCCTCCAGTGGGTCAGGGGCAGACTCGGGCACCTCACCATCATTAACCTCCGAGTCAGTAACAGCAAGGAAACCAATAAAGTCGATGCAATCCTCCCTAGGAACACTAACAGCAGGGCTTTTGTCAAATTTCTCCAGTAAGCCACCAAGAACAGCCCTCAAACGGTGGACTTTGACTGAAAGGGGGAAAGGCATATAAACTTTTGTTGGCCCAGTCAAAAGTGAACGCATTAATAAAAGTAGCGGAAGGGTCTGGTTCCCAAGAAACATGTCACCACTTGAGCATTAATCCGAGAAGCAAACAAAACAATATCTGGTGTGTAAAAGATCTGACAGAGTCTCTTGAAAAGATTGGGATTTTAATATCCACTGTGTCTAAGTTTTCAATTCTGGATTCTTTATCTGCCTCAACATTATGAAGTCCCTTTATATGCTCTGCTGACAGGGAAATGCCGCGCGACTTAGCCGAGGAAAATTTTTTCTCTGTTAACTTATTAAGACTGAACTTAGTGCTCCCACATCGGTCTAAACAAGCTATAGCAGTGGTGTTGTCTTATGTCTGTAATCCTTGCACAGGGACTGGAGACCCAAAAGGATAGCCTTTTAAATCCAGACAATTGATATGATCTAGTTCCTCATGCGCCCAGTGACCTCCAGTCTTCGAGGTTCCAACAGCTGCACCCCAACCAGTTAAACAAGCATCAGCATACAATTCAAGTTGGGGGGAAGAAGTGCGTAGTGATTTAGATTGATGTGATATTGTGAATCCACCAAAAAAAAAAAAAGTCTCTGGCATGAGCATCCAAAGTAATTATAGCATTGTAGTCACCAAAGTTAAGAGCAAGTTCCCTATTCCTAATTATCTCCAGGTACTTGTATCTGAGAGGTGCCAGTTCTACCGCAGGGTCAGAGGCCACAGTCAAGCCAATAAAAGAGGCCAAGTCGTGCAAAGTGGTGTCTTTCTTTAACAGGAGCAAACCTTGTTCTTTGATATGTTCCTTTTTACGAGAAGGCAGAGTAGCTGTTATGTCACAAGAGTTCAGAAGGCCCCCAAGAAATTTCACTTCGTGAGTAGGCACCAAGATTGACTTAAGTACATTAATTGTGAGTCCCACTGAATCAAAAAGTTGCAAGGCAAAACTGACATTGTTGATTAGTTCATCCTTAGAAGCTGCAATAAAGATACAATCATCTATATAACAAATCACAATTATACCGAGCTTTCTGAGATGAGAAAGGACTGGTTTTAATAACTTGGTAAAAATGCGAGGGGCAGAAGTCAAGCCCTGAGGGAGACAAGTGAACTGAAAAGGCAGGTTTTTCCAAAAGAAACGAAGCCATTGTCTATTTTCAGACCTCACATAAACAGAATAGTAAGCATCCTGCAAATCAATGGTCATGAAAAAACAGTTAGGTTGAATTAACTGAACCACTTCCTTGAGAGTATCCATTTTGAAATGAATGTGAGTAATATGCTTATTTAGATCTTTCAGGTTTAAAATTACTCTGGTAGTACCGTCTCTCTTCAAAGTAGGGAAAACATTAGAATAAAAACCACGTCCTAGAACGGGATCACATCTCTCAACTATTTTGTGTTTCAAAAATCTCAGCATAGCACTATCCAGGGCATTACTGTCAGTAACAGACAATGTCTGTGGTCTAGATAGACCAGTTTGAATAGGTAATTTATCAAACTCAAGGATCTTACCATTTACAACATTATGGATCCATTTATTTGTAGTCAAGGCTTGCCAAAGCAGCCTGGCAGCAAAAACTTTGCCACTCACAAAGTTTTCCGACGTATTCACCAAGGGGAGAACGTTGATACTCACCGAAGAAAGGCTTACTGGGAAGTCCCGTGTAGCTGTGCCCCCTTCCCCTGGGGCGGCTTTTGGCCTAAAAAAAGCCAAGCAGAATTCCTAGGTCTCGAAGGTTGGGGAAAGTAGAGCCTCCTGGGAACTTGTCTGTAGGGGGCGGATCTCCTTGGACTTCTTTGGGACATCAAAAGGAAACAGTTCTGCTGTCCCAACCTCACAATCCCATTTGCAAATATCCGCCAGAGCGGACTCATGTACGTGAATGCGTGCCACTTCCTTCCGTAACTGGTTAGGGTAACTTACAGCAGACGTCAAAAGACGTAAGCTATCATTCAGACCATCTAAGTAGTGGTTGACAGGATTCACTTTCTTTTCACCAATGTCACTTTTTTCGACGTATTCACCAAGGGGAGATAACTGTGCAACTGGGAACAGTGCCTCAGCAAGCAGGCCGTTGGTATAAGAGAGCCGGGCATCTATCAACCTGCCCCCAACACTCACCATCGTCCACAGGAGACGGACCAGCTGTGGCAGTGTTGACATCAGGGATTTGACTCGTACCGGCAGGTGAAGGCGGCGAAGCGCAAGCAACCACCTGTTGTACCCCATAATCCCGCCTGTCCTTCCTATGCCAAACAGGCGTATCCCTGTCACCATTGGGGCGTTTCCTACTCGGAGGAGGAGAGGAAAAGGACTGGGACGAACGCCGAGGCGTTTCGTGAAACTCGTCACGGTCAGACATCTGTACACCATATTAAAACTCAAAGTCACAAACCGGGGCATAAAACAGAGCAACGATCCTAAGATCGTGATAGATTTTCACCAAAAAGCTAACAGCGAACTGTAGCGACGAGAAAAGGTGGTGAAATCTAACCAGGTCAACTCCTAGGAGAAGCCGGTGAAAACAGCTGGGAACGCCAACAGCAGGGCGGCGGACGTGTGGACTGTACGAAGGCGAACAGTGAACTGACGTTCGGCGAGAGCTTCGGACATCTCATTTACATGCCTTGGTGACGTCAGTTTAAATGTCGTGAAGTGAATATATATATATATATATATATATATATATATATATATATATATATATATATATATATATATATATATATATATATATATATATATATATATATATATATATATATATATATATATATATATATATATATATATATATATATATATATATATATATATATATATATATATATATATATATATATATATATATATTTAAGTTAACCTACGAAATCATTATCGGACTAATAATTTTTTGTTACATTTAACTTACATTAACTCAAGTCCGCTAACCCGAAAATTTCATTATATATTTTTTCATTAAGTTTTGTTCACCCATTTCTGACTATAGAAGCCTTTAAAAACTTAAAACAGGCCTAAAACTGTGAAATCTGCATATTTTTGTGTATTTTATTTGTTAACACTATGAATCTGCCTTTTTTTTAATTAAAACAAAAAATAAATTATAGTTTTTGGGTTCTAAAGACCTTAAAACTCTTAGAGGTTAATGTTATAATTTAGTCACTTTTCACAGGTGTTTTTAAGTGGTTTTAGAGCAAAAACAGATGTTCTGTTTATTTTCTATAATAAAAATTAATGTTAACGGTTTATCGATAACTTGTTATATTTTTTAGAAAAATAAACTGATTAATGATTATCGTAATAATTTTTTTTTGTTAACGGATTAATGGTTAATGAAGTTAACTTTTTGATTAATAGCGCCCACCACTGTATGTGTGTGTGTGTGTGTGTGTGTGTGTGTGTATGTGTATATATATATATATATATATATATATATATATATATATATATATATATATATATATATATATATATATATATATATATATAATTTTTTTTTTTTTTTTTTTTTAATTTAAATTTTTTTTTTGCTTAGTTCATCTGTTCTCAAACATCATAAAAGTTAGTAAAAAAGCAAATGTTTTACAGGCTTTGAGAGGAGTATCCTGAGAGCCCTCAACAGTATAATTGATAAACTTGATGCCAAAGAAAAATTACTGTGGGCTGTAGAATATTCCTTAGGTTGTCATTATGCAGCAGGGAACATTACCATTATTGAGAACATTCTCCCATGTACTTTAAAAACACCAGGACTGATATTGAAAAAATTAACAAAAAATTAGAGGATGAAAAATTGGCCAAATCGGTGATAGGTTTTACCGTTTTGTGTTCTATGTGTTATGAGGGTATAATAAAAATTATGTGAAGGTTAAGACAGTACAGCAACTATTTGTCTACCTGCATACTTGTAATTTTTATGTTGTTGCCAATTGCTTCTTAATAAGCATTGCATAATTGTAAGATTCAGTTTTTCAAGTTAATTCGTAAGAATGATATTGTGTACTTTTATGTATGATTTTGATCATACTGACCATGTTTCAAAAAGAAATATGCTCAAACATTTGCATGTATAGAAGCTAAACATCTTAAAATTTTCTCTTAAGGTTAAGTTGCTGGGTTGCCTTGGAGGACGTCAACTCAGTGAGACAGTAAAATCAGTTCTGCAAAAACTAGGAACTAATAATTTGTGGTCTAGCTACAGCCTAAAAGGAAAGAGGAAAAAAACTACCGCTTATTGAGCTGAAGCAAATTTACATGGTAGTCATAAGTAAGTGTATCTCCGAATCTGTTGATAAAAGTTGATCAAATGTTAACTTTACATAGATCAGTTTTGACTTGCTCAGTCATGTTATGGTCATCATCAATGTTGGATGAAATAGATTCAGCAGATTATCATTACTATATTTTGATTAACATATGGGCTTATGACCATAAACTTCCATGCTTTCCTACTCCGTAGCATTAACTATGATTGTGCATTTAGAAAGTAAAAGGAAAAATTGCATCAACAGTTGCATTGACTTGTAGCATCTTTTGAGTGTAAATTACAGAGGAGCTTATTTCTTAAAACAGCACTTTCCAAACCAAGCTCTTTCATAGCTGTCTCGAGTGGTGTCCCTATGACTATCTGAGACACCTCCTCAAACTCAGTTATACCACCCCCTTCTATGGCACATGCATCAGGGGAAACCTCGGCGATTCAAGATTTCTAATGAATTCCATCTGGAGGATTCAGCCTGGATGTCTCCGTCTAAGTGGAAGAATTCGCTAACATCGACGAGCTCAAACAACACCTCATGGGTTCAGTCGTCGCCTTCAGGAGAGAAATCCCCCGAACAACCATCCAGGACCTGCACACCGGAATCATGCTGAGGGGGGCAGCCAGTGAAATGTCTGTGACGGAGCTCAATCGGGAGCCAAGCATCAATGCCGACGCGTTTGTCGAAGTCAACTTGGCCTACAACATCCTCACCAGGGGCAACAATCCTGCTGGCCCCACCATCAGGGTCGTCAACATGAACCTTACAAGAAGGAGCGTGGATATCGCCAAGGTCCTCTACAGATACAGCAGAATAGCCGGCGTGAGGGCCGAGTACAATCTGGAAGCATATTTATGAAAACTTTATCACATTCCCAGCCGTCCCGTCCTCGCCAGTGACTTAGGCAGACCCTGCCTAGTGATTTCTGGTTGGATGGTGATATTGGATAAGGTTACAACATTTGGAGTCAGCAAATTTTCTCCGCGATCTGTACTCACTCCCTGTCCCTTCCCTCTCTCTCTCTCTCTCTCTCTCTCTGCCTCCCTCCCTCCCTCCCTCTCTCTCTCTCTCTCTCTCTCTCTCTCTCTCTCTCTCTCTCTCTCTCTCTCTCTCTCTCTCTCTTTTGATGGTGTGTGTGTGTGTGTGTGTGTGTGTGTGTGTGTGTGTGTGTGTGTGTGTGTGTGTGTATGCGCGCGCAATCTCTCTCTCTCTCTCTGGCGCCAACGGTCAATGATATAGGAAAAAAAAAAAAAAAAAGTTTGTATGTTTGTTATTTCAAATATCAGACGGAAGTATGCCTCTCTCTCTCTCTCTCTCTCTCTCTCTCTCTCTCTCTCTCTCTCTCTCTCTCTCTCTCTCTCTCTCTCTCTCTCTCTGGCGCCAACGGTCAATGATGTAGGAAGAAAAAAAAAAAAGTTTGTTCGTATGTTTGTGTTATTTCAAGTATCAGACGTTATGCTGCCGACGGAGCAGCAAATGAGAGGCGAACATTGGTTATATAAGCGGTTTGTGCCAAGCTGCATTCAACAGTAACACTGTCTGTCTCATCACCAGCGGTCATGTCTATCACCGACACTAAAGGTATTTTAATTATAGCTTTCTCAGAAATCAGTCATACACAGAAGCCAACTAATAGTATCTCCTCACGGTTCACTAAAATATTCACATAGTTGTTTCGGTACGTAATGTATAGCGCGTGTGTGTGTTATTTCATGATTTTGTTTTCAGGCACTACTTTGGACTTTGATTTTGATGTTGATGGGTTCGAAAATATAGTAGACCAAAGTGAAGAAAATGTAATCCAAATACGAACAAATGCAAGCACCGTGGAATGTGCTATGCAGTGGCTACAAGTTTATATGAAGAAGTTCAAGATTCATTAAATGTGGTAGAATAATTTAAAGTAAAGAAACTCCTGTTGAAGCACAATTATATGTGCCAACACGGCAACAAATTAAGTCGAGGAATTGAGAAAATGTACCAATGCGCGACTCTCCACGTACGATTCATTGAGATTCCTTTACGGAATCGCTATATAAATCCTTATATTCTTCACACTCGTCCGACTATTAAATACCTTATGAATTTTAGAGTAGGGAGAATTAGCTGAGGGATAATGGGAAGAAGTGTAAGTGGCATTAATATAAAAACTCGTGACGTCACTTGAAGCGAACAGTATATAAGGAGGTAGCTGCGAGGGGTTTATCAGTCTTTATCGACCATATCCTGCTTCACTGTGTGCGTTATCGGGAGGCGCGACGGTCCCTCGCAGCTTGCTGTGAGGCCCGCCGCCTTCCGATGACGCAGACCACCCTTCTGGGTGACCAGCATCCGGATGTGGTCGATAACCTGATGATTTTCCTGGCCGAGAGCAATTTAATCAAAGAGTTATGATCTACTTGTATATTCCAATGCTTTTTATTATTGTACCACCTTGTATATACTGCACTTTCCCTTAATATATATGTTTTGATATGAATGAGAGTATGTATTATATGTCAGGCGTGAATGTCAATTATTCCCCATGTTTATTGTAAATACGTATTCGTACGTATCCTCCCCCATTGTATGTATGTACTATTTTTGTCCCTCACCTACCCTGACTAATGACTTTAGTTTTTGCCTTAGGTTAAGCTCCCAAGTATGAATGTGTGCATGATGCGTGTCTGAAATGGTATGAATGTATTTCTATGTATAAAAATATAAAATTAATAAAAAAAATATATAATTAAATAAATTAAAGGGAAAATTTTTTTATAAAGAAATAAAAAATAAACAAAACAAAAAAAATAAAATAAAAAATAAAAATAAAATAAAATAAAATAAATAAATAAAATAAGTAAAACTTAAATTTACATGGCCTAATAGCCTGCCATGGCTGGAAAAAAAAAAAAAAAAAAAAAAAAAAAAAAAAAAAAAAGGGCGGGGGGGGGGGGGTTTATACTCTTTGGGTCGCAAACTACACTCAGGAAGATAACGGAGAATCGTGTTGCTAGGGACGTGAAAAACACGTGGAACCTTTGTAGTAATAGTAATATTTAACATGGAACTGTCCTCCGGATACAGCAAGCCGAGAGGATCAGCACACGACGTCTTTTTGGACTTTTGAGGCGGCCTGTGAGCTGTGTTCCCTGCCCCCACGAAGGACGAGGCGGTGAAGCACATGGTGACACGCACACAGGACATCAGATTCAGTTGAATGTACCGGCTACTTCTCCCCATTAATCCCCTCACGTAATTAGGTAGGATTAGCTAGGTATTTCATGTGTGTGTTAACATTTCGTGTATGGTAAAAGGTACAGTTTCGTGTATATGTTAATGTGTCGTGTGTGGTAAGGCAACAGTTTGTACGAGCACCACCACGAATTCAGTAAGCTTTGTTTTTTCACTTTCAACCAAGCAAAGTCTGTTTATTTGTTTTACTCTTTTTCTTTCATCTGCCTCAGGGAAAGGACCTAGTAGAAGGGTAGTAGTTAGCATAAGTTACTAGAAGCAGTACAATGGTAGCACTGACGTTGATAGAAGTAGTAAAGTGGTGGCAATCAGTACAGTGGTGACAAACGGTACAGTGGTGGCAATCAGTACAAAAATATATATAGTAGGGCAGATAAAGGGCAAGAAAAATAGGTCGATTGTGCGTTTCAAGGTAAAAACACCAAAATTGGCATAGATGATGCTTAGAAGATACTAATTTGAGCTTGGCACTATATCTGAAATCAATTAGTACTTTCTAAGCATCAACTATGCCAATTTTGGTGCTATTAAAACGAAACGCACAATTAAGTCACATATCTCCCCCACTAATACGGGGTAAGATCACTTGATTTTTTTCACATATGTTTCTTAAAGTTTAAATAAGTGCACGTATTTGTTTCCCCACACCTACTTAATAATTCATTTTATGTCACATGGGATCAATTTTTTGACAGGTGCACTTTCAATCTGCAAATCATAGTAAAGCCTGTTACCAGCTACAACATAATGCATGACAAATACATCCAGGATTATCCATGCATTGTCAGAATTAAAGGGGAGCACAGCCAAAGCACTGAGTCAGCAAGTTCGTTGAGGCAACTTAGGATACTCCCAGAAACAAAAGAAGCAATTTATGAATTACTTAGATGCTGGTAAGATTATTGATGTACCTATTTAGAAAGCATATTATTGTTTCTTGAATACAGTTTGTCTGATGAACAGGAACATTACTCATCTCCTTGACTCTTATAATTGCAGGCATGACTATGGCTCAGGCAAGGCGAATTCATCAGGAGCAAAATGTATTTAACTTGTCCGACATGGCCAACAACAGAGTCAACCGTCTGCCTCGTGTTGCTTCCTACCTCACAAAACTTTGGCTGGCTGATAATCATGGTCTTTGGCTGGCTGATAATCATGGTAGTCTAGGAGGCCATGATGTGTTTTCTGCCATAAAAAGATAAGCAGAAATCTAATGGGAAATGAAACACTGGATGCCTGTGTTAGGCTTGCCACTACCAACCTTGAAATTGATATGGAGGCCCTAGGAAAAGACAAGCAGCGTCACCAGACTTCTCATTAGCAGGTAAGAACTACCACCACTTCTGTATTTGTGCAGAGACTTTAATATATATATATATATATATATATATATATATATATATATATATATATATATATATATATATATATATATATATATATTTTTTTTTTTTTTTTTTTTTTTTTTTTTTTTTTTCTTTTTTTCCAGGCTCTGCATAGAAACTGTGTAGCATCTTAAGATCACACAATGTTTTTTTTTATTTAGTCGTGCAAAGGTCTCAGTTCTTAAAAATACATTACACACACACACACACACATATATATATATATATATATATATATATATATATATATATATATATATATATATATATATATATATATATATATATATATATATATATACTGTTACGGTCACACCGTAACGGACACGGTTCTTATGCCCTAGTGCCGGGTGTCCACTTATGAACAACCCAGTCACAACCACGTTACGGGCGTGTACGAACTGTAGTGCTGATGTTTATACGTCCTTTTGACCCACCAAAGGACAAGGAAAGTCGACTATCTCGTAGGACTAATCACTCTGAGGGCCACACGCCGGTGGCTGGACAATAGGCTTTAAACAAGAAGTGCCTGGTTAAGGAACCTATGCACTCTTAGTCCCCAAACACAGCACCTACAGCCGACCCCGTTAACGTTAAGGTCACTAGTTCATTTAACCCTCCAAAGAACAAGGAATCTCTCAGTAGTAACCACCTTCTCCTCCTTACATTCTAAAGAGACTTACAGTGAGCACAAGGTACAGTGCCTAGACAAGGAGCTATCGCTCCAACTAGAATACCGCCCACAAGATGTCTTTCCACCCACTTCTGGTTGAATAATATCTCCTCTCGACTCAACTAACACCCTGCAAAGTAGCCTCCCGCGAGGGGACTCCGTACAGTGCGTTATATGAGTCGTAATTATTTAACACTAAGACGGGATTACTCCTCGTCTGTGTTATCACACAAGAGGCCCCAGATGATAGGCTCTCTCTCTCTCACATTGAGGACAACGAAGACAACGCCGACAAACGCAGACAACGCCGACACTACGCAGACAACGCCGACACTACGCAGACAACGCCGAAAACGCAGACAACGCCGACACTACGCAGACAACGCCGAAACTACTTCCCCAAGACTCAAAAAGCCTTACAATATCCCTAGGTGGAGTTCACCGCCAGCTAGATTGTAAATATACAACCACACACTCGTCGTTCACTCCCGGCACGATAACCTGGTCCTCGTATAGACAGGGCCTTACTGTCTAGCTACACAGATATCAACAACCTAACAGGCCAATCTTAAATATGAGGAGGTTACACCCAGGAATAATGCCAAATTAGGGAGAGTGAGACGAGCGAGGATGTGTTCTTGGTGGCTGGCCAGCGGGAACTGAGTCCCTCACTGCATCTCAGCTCCCCAGACACCCAGGCAGAGATGCCAACTCGCACCACCGGCACGCCGTCTCGACAAACATAGCCTAATAACATTTCTCTTTCACAAAATCACTGCTCCGCTCATAAGCAACACAGAACAATGACAAACATACGAGAAGATGCAGAAAGGAATTGTCTACATGATAGGATACCTTGCAATACAAAGAAGAAAGAGGGAAAGTCAGGAAAATTAGGAGAATGAGAAGAGAATATAAAAAACATTAAGCAAGTCTCGCCTTAATACTCGCTGGCAACTCTCTCTCTCCCTCTCCCGCCACGCCTGGCTACGTGACCTTGAGATACACTTTCCGCGCATTTCCTCTCTCTACCTCCACGTCTAGTCTTGGCCACGTGATTTGCAAACAAAAGGCGTAACACACAGACATGTCACGTAGACACGTCTCCAACACTTCCCGCGTGGTGGGACCCGCTACACGCCACAAAGGCGTAACCCACAAACATGTCACGTAGACATATCTCCAACACTTCCCGTTCTTTCTCGTCACATACTCTGCCTCCCCACTAACACAAAGAATATAACTCTCTTCCATGCCCAGCCGCACCCAGCTGACACAAAGCACACTCCCACGCACGTGGAAAGCACACACCCTCCACAACACCCCGCATGCCTCTCCACTCCTTCTCCTCAGAGAAACTTCACTTTACGTCCACGGGGCCGGACTAACCTCTCCAGTCTACTGTCACTGGCCTAGCCCGTACCGAGTGTCATAGCCTCAGCATGGCCTTCTTCCTTACCAGCCTCTTAACATTCTTCTTTCTCCCTCTCAGGAAATCTTCATTCCTCTGTGGGGCTTGACTCTCGTCTTCCCCAGCCGATATTATGGTGACGAGCGGGGCCTGCAACACGCCCCCCCTTTAAAGGAAAATTTTTGTAAGCCTCACAGACTTGCAAATTTTTAAGCCGCAAAAGTGATTCCCGGGCCCGCAACAAGCAGTCGGCCACCATCTTCTCTGCCCTCTCGGCCACGAAACAGGCCATCTCCCCGGCACGGTCCGTGAAAAGAACCTGCCACTCGTACTCTCACCAAGTACACCTGTCCCACGGTCACGTCCTCTCCCACGGCCAGTGGACTTCATAGACAGGAAGTCAAGAGGAAGCCAAAACTTCTTGCACCCAGGATGTACTTCTTCTCCCGCGGGGTTCGCATCTTCCTTGGGGCCCTGCTCTGGTATTTCGGCAGAAGTGTCAGAGTGTTCCTTTGGGGTGGCGTTCAGCTGCTCTTCAATCTGGTATTGGTCAGAGCCCCAGTCGAACTGAACAGAACTTTCACGCTTATCCCTGGGCTTCACCACGGTGGTAGCCACTTCACTCTGACAATGAATCTTCTTCTTCACTTCTCCCAGGTGCTGCAACCTCTCCCCAAGCAGCACACCGCACTGCCCCCAGTGCTCTGCGGGAACCACCAGTTCCGAGCCCAGAACCTTGGTAGTCTCCTCCCCTGGTGCAAAGGTACCATACTTGACCTTCTGGTCATAGTATTTTCTCCTCTTCTTTGGCGCGGCTCCAAGATGGTGCGGAGCCACTTCCAGCGCCTTCACCAGTCCTTCCCGAGTACGTAACCCGTTCTTCAGGAATGACTCCGGGCGGTCAGAGTGGGGAGCACCCAAGGCTTCCCTCACCAAGTCCAAAGGACCACGTTGGTGCCCAAACACCAACTGAGTCAGGATCCTGGTGGAAGAAGGATCCACAGCGGGAATAGGATACAGCGGTGCCACAGGGGGAGTCGAGTTGGGTTTGCCCACCATCTGACAGGTGTGACAACTCCTCAGCAACTCAGTAATCTCTCTGGCCATACCAGGCCACCAGAAGTTGCCCCGCAGGCGGGCGAGAGTTTTGTGGACACCCAGGTGTCCAGCCATAGGTCCCTCGTGTGCTAACAGCACCAGGGCCTCCCTCAAATCCTGAGGCACTACCACCTGTAGAACATCACTCCCATCACTCTCCCTCGACCTGCGGTGTAACACCCCCTTCTGCAACAGAAACTCCTCTGCTCCCCTTATCTCCTTTCCTACCTTAGCAAAACAAGGGGCCAATTCCGGGTCCCCTTCCTGTCCCTTGATGAGCAACGCCGGCTCAATGCAAGTAAGGTCGGACGGGACCACAGGATCTGTCGGAAGGGGCGGTACCGACACTTCCCTGGTTCTGTTCCGGAGCCTGAGGCGTGGTGTGGACTCATCCACCACTTCCTCATCGGCCAAAATGGGTGGACCCTCCAGGTGGGCCTCACCCGTCAAACAGTCACCAGACAAGGGAACAGCCTGTTCCCTGTCCCCGGTACACTCCGCAGGGGTGGGAGTCTCCAACTCCCCCGCAGAGTTGGAAGTCTCCCCTCCCTCGGAGATGACCCCCAACAAACTGTCCGACATACCAGGCTGGGGTCCGGACTGAGTACCGAGATCCACAGCCTCACATCCAGGAAACACCACCGCGTGGGTGCTTCCTCCGAGGTGCCCCGCAGAGTGAGGAATGCCAACACAAGACTCCTCTGTCCTCAACACTCCTTCCTCACCTTCGGCGACAACCTCTGCCGAGTCAGGTGCTTCTATGGGTGGCTCTGCACTGCGGCAGTCAGCCCCCACACCTTGACTCACTGGAGAGCCCGGCTCTGGCTCATCCAGTTGACAAACACTGCTCTCGTTTGACGGTGACCCTGCTATGTCGCAGTCAGCCCCTAGAGTAGCAGCCGATTCCACCCGTCTAGCCTGAGATCGGGTGACAACCCCAACAACTTCCTCCTCACTGCACTCCAACACCGGTGACCCTGCCTCCTTGCAGTCGGCCCCAGGAGCGGCAGCTTCTTCCTCACCACTGTTCTCCTCTTCCGGTAGCCCTGCCCTGTCGCAGTCGGCCCCAGAAGCAACGCAACCGCCTGCATCACCCTCTCGGTCTGCGACCGGGTGACAACAGCAACAGGGTCGGGCACACTATGCCCCGACACCTCAGAGGCCTCACCTCCCGTAGGGGTGGGCACCCAAACTCTCCCTCCTGCTAGGTCATTCCCTAGCAGGAAATCAACACCTGCCACAGGCAGTTGTTCCGCCACTGCCACTTGAGCTGGAAGTGGTGATCAGTGGACACGACAGCTTGACCTCAGCCGTCACAAACTTCTCGACAGCGTTGAGGCCCCTACACAGCACTGCCTTTGAAGAAGTCACCTTAGTCCCGGTGACATTTCGGCACACGGACTGTTGTGCGCCAGTGTCTCGCAAGACAGTGACAGGATACTCGCTCCCGTCAATTTCGACAGTGCCCCCACACAGAAATGGGCGACATCAGTCCAGCTCCGAGTCAGCTGGAGTCACAGAAGCAACAACAGGGTGGGAAACAGGTGAAACCGCCTGAACCCCCTCCTCACAATCCAACACAGGCCTATCAAAAGCCTTCTTTCCTTCATGAGCATTAGGAGCGAGCAGTCTCTCCTCACGATCCTGGTCAGGCCACACCAGCAAGGCAACTGGTTTCTGAGGTGTCTTGGAGGGGCCCGCTGTCACAAGTTTGGGACATTGAGATCGAAAATGCCCCTTGGCATGGCAGTTATAGCACGTAGGTTGGTTATCGTACTTTGGAGTACTAAAGGTCATTTTTCTTCCTGACCCTCCTTTTGGCCCTGAAGGGGCAGCGGGGGATTGAGACTTAACGAACCCGCTCTTATTGCCAAAGCCGTGACTTCAGGGAGGGGAACGTGGAGCACCAGAACCAGCACGACCACCGCCCCCTGGCCCTCGTGGTCCTCCCTCCTTAAATCCACCGCCAGCACGAGGTTCCGAGCGATGGGCTAACACATGGTCGTCAGCCCAGGTGGCAGCCTCCTTCAGCGTCTTAAAACGCTTCTCCCGCAGGAGAGGCACCAGTTCCTTGTCAGCAGCATGTATAAACTGCTCCATCACCATCAGCTCTTCCAGGTCGCGGAGAGTATCCACTCCCTCATTCATAATCCATCTCTTAAATGCCTGCTCTAAATGGCGGGCACACTCGAGGTAAGAGTCACCAGGTCTCTTTTTCCCACCTCAGAACCTTAAGCGATAGGCTTCGGGCCGCAGCTCGTAAGCCCTCAATATATCAGCCTTAAAGTCCTCATAGCTTTCTAGGTCTTCCACCGACATATTGTCGTAGGCCTCCAATGCCCTGCCTTTCAGCTTATTAGCCACACGGCCAACCCATCTTCCTTCTGGCCAACCAAACACAGCCGCCTTCTTTTCAAACCTCCTGAACCATTCTGCTACCTTCTGCTCGTCAAAGTCAGGAATGAGCTGCAGACTCCTTACCATCTGGCGCTCAACTGAGTTCTCTCCTTCTCCTCCCTTATGAGTTGAGTTGGCCCCAAGTCTAGATCTTTCCCATTCAAAATCTCTATGCTTCTCCACCTCCAATCTCCTGACTTCTAGATCTAACCTTCTCGCTTCATTCCTCTCTTCAACTTCTAACGCCAACCTTCTCGCTTCAGCTTCTAACTCCAACCTCTTCATTTCTAGTTGGAATCTCATTCCTCCGCCATTCCGACTGACTGGAGATTGTCAGTAACACTGGCAGCTGGGCTCACTCTCCTGGAACCCATCACGTTCTCACAAGAACTAACACGGCCCATTATATGCTGCAGGGACTGTTCAGGCACTTCCTGAGCAGAGTTTAATCGTCCTGTAGTACTATGCTCACTAACAGGACTAACAGGCCGATCTTCACCTAGGCACGGCTGTTCACTAACGCCACGTACAGGACTGGCTCGGGCCGAGCCATCCTCAAGGGAAGTAATTATATTACGATTGTCTTCCATCGTTACAGTGTGTGTGGTCTCACACTAACACTGTTTTTCGACTCACTGTTATTCTTTAGAATCTTGGCGAGGTCGCCAATTTTGCTACGGTCACACCGTAACGGACACGGTTCTTATGCCCTAGTGCCGGGTGTCCACCTATGAACAACTCAGTCACAACCACGTTACGGGCGTGTACGAACTATAGTGCTGATGTTTATACGTCCTTTTGACCCACCAAAGGACAAGGAAAGTCGACTATCCCGTAGGACTAGTCACTCCGAGGGCCACACGCCGGTGGCTGGACAATAGGCTTCAACAAGAAGTGCCTGGTTAAGGAACCTATGCACTCTTAGCCCCCAAACACAGCACCTACAGCGTTAACGTTAAGAGGTCGCCAGTTCTTTTAACCCTCCAAAGAACAAGGAATCTCCCAGTAGTAACCACCTTCTCCTTACATTCTAAAGACTTACAGTGAGCACAAGATTACAGTGCCTAGCTATCGCTCCAACCAGAATACCGCCCACAAGGTGTCTTTCCACCCACTTCTGGTTGAACAATATCTCCTCTCGACTCAACTAACACCCTGCAAGGTAGCCTCCCGCGAGGGGACTCCGTACAGTGCGTTATATGAGTCGTAATTAATTAACACTAAGACGGGATTACTCCTCGTCTGTGTTATCACATAAGAGGCCCCAGATGATAGGCTCTCTCTCTCTCACAATGAGGACAACGAAGACAACGCCGACAAACGCAGACAACGCCGACAACGCAGACAACGCCGATACTACGCAGACAACGCCGAAACTACTTCCCCAAGACTCAAAAGCCTTACAATATCCCTAGGTGGAGTTCACCGCCAACTAGATGGTAATTATACAACCACACACTCGTCGTTCACTCCTGGTCCTCGTATAGACAGGGCCTTACTGTCTAGCTACACAGATATCAACAACCTAACAGGCCAATCTTAAATGAGGAGTTTACACCCAGGAATAATGCCAAATCAGGGAGAGTGAGACGAGCGAGGATGTGTTCTTGGTGGCTGGCCAGCGGGAACTGAGTCCCTCACTGCATCTCAGCTCCCCAGACACCCAGGCAGAGATGCCAACTCGCACCACCGGCGCGCCGTCTCGACAAACATAGCCTAATAACATTTCTCTTTCACAAAATCACTGCTCCGCTCATAAGCAACACAGAACAATGACAAACATACGAGAAGATGCAGAAAGGAATTGTCTACATGATAGGATACCTTGCAATACAAAGAAGAAAGAGGGAAAGTCAGGAAAATTAGGAGAATGAGAAGAGAATATAAAAAACATTAAGCAAGTCTCGCCTTAATACTCGCTGGCAACTCTCTCTCTCTCTCCCTCTCCCGCCACGCCTGGCTACGTGACCTTGAGATACACTTTCCGCGCATTTCCTCTCTCTACCTCCACGTCTGGTCTTGGCCACGTGATTTGCAAACAAAAGGCGTAACACACAGACATGTCACGTAGACACGTCTCCAACACTTCCCGCGTGGTGGGACCCGCAACACGCCACAAAGGCATAACCCACAAACATGTCACGGAGACACATCTCCAACACTTCCCGTTCTTTCTCGCCACATACTCTGCCTCCCCACTAACACAAAGAATGTAACTCTCTTCCATGCCCAGCCGCACCCAGCTGACACAAAGCACACTCCCACGCACGTGGAAAGCACACACCCTCCACAACACCCCGCATGCCTCTCCACTCCTCCTCAGAGATACTTCACTCTACGTCCACGGGGCCGGACTAACCTCTCCAGTCTACTGTCACTGGCCTAGCCCGTACTGAGTGTCATAGCCTCAGCGTGGCCTTCTTCCTTACCAGCCTCTTAACATTCTTCCTTCTCCCTCTCAGGAAATCTTCATTCCTCTGTGGGGCTTGACTCTCGTCTTCCCCAGCCGATATTATGGTGACGGGCGGGACCCGCAACAATATATATATATATATATATATATATATATATATATATATATATATATATATATATATATATATATATATATATATATATATATATATATATATATATATATATATATATATATATATATATATATATATATATATATATATATATATATATATATATATATATATATATATATATATATATATATATATATATATATATATATATATATATTTGGCCCTCCATGTAACCATTTAAACCCGAAATGGCCCAAGATGTCGAAGAAGTTGGACCACCCTGCTATAGAACATTGTTTTCAGGGAAATGGAAATTCAACTATTATCCTTATTTTTATTATAATACTGAACAAAAAATAAATAAAACAAGATCCATAAATTATGAACAATTCTTCACTTGTTCCATTCGTTCGCTCTCACCGCATAAACACACACACACACACACACACACACACACACACACACACACACCATCTATCTATCTATCGAGAGGCGCATATTTCTAAGCATAACGTCTGATATTTGTAATGACACACATACGAACACACAAGTTTTTTTTTCCTACCCAGGACAGCAAACATTGAAGTATCGGACCGATAACGGCAAACTGTGGGCCCAAGACGGAACGTTGGGAAGACGGAAACCAAGCGTTGTGCCGATTCCTATCCGCAATAAATTTCCTACATCGGCCCATTGGTGTTAAAGTGATATTGGGCCGATATTGAACTGTAAATTTTTACAACGCTGGAATGAGAATGGTAATCAAATTTCGGCCCAATGGGGTTATTCATCCATCAGTCCAGTCATCATTACAAGCCACTACTACATTTACTGCAGAATTAAGACAGAAGTGGTAGAATTATACTGATGCTCTCCATAAAACATATATAAGTTCAGTAAAACAATGAAAACATATTGTATAATGCATTTTTTCTCCAGAAACACTGGCTCTATTCCGGGTATCCTAATCACTACGTCAGTGATCAGTGATGACTCATCATCAACAGTAATTGATAAGAGTTTGTTTGCCCTAACTTATTTATCTTCTGACTCTTATTCTGTTTTTAGAAAGTTAGCTTTTATTTTTTTCCATTTATCAAATATTTCAAACTCATAACCATATTTTTCTACAGTTAATTTAGTGTTTTAAAAAGAGAGTATTCATGGTTTCAGTTTATTGTTACCATATTATAACTTATGCGATATGTGAAATATATATCAAAATAGTTATTTTGTGGATAAAAAAATTAATAGATGTCCGTAAAACCATGATAGAAAATAATAATTATTGTCTTGTATTATTGGAACCAAATGTTATTGTTCCCGGCATCTCTGGAGTATTTGGCGCGACGACCAGAGTATCGTATTGTAACCTTTTCCAATACAAGAACCCTGCACCCTTGTCTTCCCTCTATTTCAGGGGTCACCAAACTACGGCCTGCGGGCCTGATACGGCCCGCGACGTCAGTTCACAGGCCCGCCGACAGTACTTGCACTTGCTTGATAAAACGTATGGAACACCTGGCTGTCAAGTTGTCATTTTTGGTCGACAGCGCACATCCCACATGAATGAACTGAACTTGAAACTCCAGGGAAAGGTAAACTAGTCTGTGATATCTACAGAATCATCAAAGGATTTCGGAGAAAGCTATTATTGTTTGAAGCACAACTGGAAAGAGAAAACTTCTCTCATTTTCACTGTTTCAAATAGTTTTGCGCTACAATTACTGAAAATATCAACCTCAATTTTCCGAAAAAGAATATTCGTGACTTGAAGAAGCATTTTATGGAGATTTTCAGATCTCGACAGAATTGAGTGGCATTCTTCTGCTCCAGAATCCGCTTGATTCTAACCTCACTGATGTGCAAGCAAATCACTTATTAAAAGAGAAGCACAGATAAGGAAAACTTATTGAATTTTACCGCTGCTTACCTGATGTTGAAGAAAGAAAAACTCAAAAGGCTGAGTCAAGTAAAGTAATCTTGGCCCACAATCAACTTTTTCTACTTGAAGAGGGAGAATTGGGAACATTTAATGTCCCCCGGATGGAAATTGAAATGACAGAAACAAATCCAGTGCGAGCCCCCATGTATCGATACCCTGAGGCCTCAAAAAAATTAATTAGCAAGATACTAGAACATATGGAAAACCGGAAAATTATTGAAAAAGCCACTTCTGCGTGGCTCAGTCCTATTGTACTAGTAAGTAAACCAGATGGCTTCAAAAGAATATGCCTTGACTACAGGCAAGTAAACACCCATCTAGCCATTGATATTTACCACCTCCCTAGGTTGGATGAACTAGTTGAACAAGCCTCGGGCCAGACCTTCTACATCACTTTAGCCCTGAAAGAAGCCTATTTCCAAGTTCCTATACATGAGAATTCTCGAGACATCACTACGTTTAGTGATGGAGTATCCTTGTACCGCTTCCGTAAACTCCCGTTTGAGTTGACCTGCTCTCCAGCCACCTTCTCTCGATAAATGGCATCAATTCTAACACCACTATTAAAAGAGGGACGGGTTAGGAATTATTTAGATATCATTTTGTGGACCCACGATTTCCCTACCATGTTGGCTAGAGTCCATAAGATCTTTAAGACTAGAGGAAAGTGGCATCAAACTAAATCTAAGTAAATGTACCTTTGGGGAGGCTGAAGTAAAATTTCTAGGTCACTTAGTTTTAAAAGATGGATGTAAACCTGATCCTAAAAATGTAGAAGCCATCAAACAAATGCAACCACCCAGCACAGTTAAGGGCGTCAAACGTTACCTAGGGATGTGCTCATTTTATCGTTAACACATCCAAAAATTTGCCAAGTTAGCAGCCCCCCTTAACACTCTCACAAAAAAGGAAACTAATTTAATTCGGACTGAGGAATGCCAACACTCTTTTAACATCTTAAAAACAAATTCTAAGTGAGGCCCCAGTGCTGGTTAAGGCAGATTTAACCCAACCTTTCATAGTCACAACTGATGCCAGTAATACCCATGTAGGAGGAGTCCTGAGTCAAATTTAACCAGATGGAAGTAACAAACCCATAGGTTATTTTTCAAAAAAATTAAATACCACTGAATCTATGTATTCTGCCACAGACCGAGAAGCCCTGCGAGTGGTATTAACAAGTAGAAAGTTTCACCATTACCTATGGGGGACAAAATTTAGTATTCTTACAGACCACCAACCGCTAACTAGTATTTTCAAAAGAAAGACCAAAAGCCCCAGGATGAGAAGATAGATAATAGAAATGAGGGAGTATACTGATGACATCTAATATTTAAAGGGGAAACATAGTGTGGTAGCTGACAACTTGTCAAGACCAGTGAGGGTAATCCGTCAGGTAGTAGAGCCAAGGAATTATCTAGGACTTACTTTAGCTGCAGTAGCAGAGGCCCAAAGAGAGGATGTAAGGTGGAAGGGATTGGCATAGTACTTAGAAGGAGAGAAATTACCCACAAAATTGTACCCTAAAGTTATCTTGGACCAATTTGTAGTAGAAGATAAGGTTTTATACTTTATTAAAGAAAAGGTAGATGGTACCCTTCACTATTGCTTGGTAATTCCTCAATCCCTTAGAGTTCGCCCATGCAGCTCTGGACATTTTAGGCAAAAGGAAACCATTGCAAAAGCAGAGGAATTTTTCTATTGGGCCAACCTGAAATCTGAAGCCAATCAATGTCAAAAATTGTATTACTTGCCAGCAGTTTAAAGATAACACAGGGTTGCAGCAAAAATTGCCATCCGTATCACAGCCACTAGAAAGGATAGAAATTGACCTTACTGACATGACCGCAGGCACACATGGTGATTGCTGTTTTGACTGTCATTGATCACTTTAGTAGATTTCTAAAATTTTATCCACTCAAAACTAAACACACACACACACACACACACACACACACACATACACACACACTGTCGTGGAGAGCATGGAGCAGTACATCGCAAACTTCGGCATTCCCCAGTCTGTGGTTCACGAAAACGGGTTGGAGTTTGTATCGCGGCAGTTCCAGGACCTCTGTAGAAGACACGACACCATATCACCCCAGAGGGAATAGTACCACAGCGAGAATCCATTGCTCTCTCAAAACTGTCTTGGCTATCCTGTGTGTAGGCTACCCACTCAAATGTCTACAGTATCTGGCGTCCTGCCAGACAGTGTTAAACCATGCTGTCCATTCTTCAACGGCCGTCCAACCATTCTTCGCCTTCTTTGGACGTCATGTCCCTCGTCAAGTGGACTCCCCTCTACCCAGTATTGCCGGGGACTCCGAAGGACTGGAGGTGGCTCAGGAGGTGAGCAAACAGACCCAACGGTACAGGGAAATGGCAAGTAGACGAAGAACTAACCAAACCGTCAGTGTCGGACAGTTGGTGTGAGTCAAAAAGGAAGTGACAATACCGGGTACTAGCAGGAAGTTGAACCCTAAGTCGGCTGATACTTAAAAAACCATGGAAGTGATTAGGGATGGTGGTGCTTACCTGCTAGAAAACATTTTTACCGGGCAAAAGGTGCAAAGGGCGGCTGAGAAAATAAAACCATATGTGGGCAAAGAGGAGTGGTCGCTGGTTCCTCTGGAAGTGTCGTGTGCAGAGGAAAACAATGATGAACCGATGCCTCCGCGGCTGCGTAATGGACCTCAACGATATATTGAGGAGTGTTGAACATAGTGGCAGGGCAGAAAAACCACCAAAGATCTTTTTGGCGTCGATTGAGAGACACGCCCTGGTGTATTGTGTTTTTGCAGGAACCATGGAATACATTATCACACAAAATACGCTAAACACCTCTTACTTTGTTTTTTTTATTGTAATAGGGGGCAAGAAGTGAACCAGGCCCAATATGACTGATTTGTTTTGTAATACGCAAACCATGTGTGTCTACCTAGTGGATGTCTGGTAGTCTAAGCAGGTTTAATAAGTAGTTTATGTGCCTCATGTTCGAACCCAAGTACTAGGAGAAATGAAGAAGGTTCTTCACGGTATAAGCCAAGAATTCAAATGTCAGTGTAACGAGGTCGGGTATGTTTGATCACCTCCTGAGCCACCTCCAGTTCTTAGGAGTCCCCGGCAATACTAGGTAGAAGGGAGTCTACTTGACGAGGGACATGACGTCCAAAGAAGGCGAAGAATGGTTGGACGGCCGTTGAAGAATGGACAGCATGGTTTAACACTGTCTGGCAGGACGCCAGATACTGTGGCCATTTGAGCGGGTAGCCTGCACACAGGATGACCAAGACAGTTTTGAGAGAGGAATGGATTCTCTCCGTGGTGCTGTTCCTTCTGGGGTGATATGGTGTCGTGTCTTCTACAGAGGTCATGGAACTGCCGCGACACAAACTCCAACCCGTTGTCGTGAACCACACACAGACTGGAGGATACCGAAGTTTGCGATGTACTGCTCCATGCTCTCCACGACAGTGTGTGTATGTGTTTAGTTTTGAGTGGATATAATTTTACAAATCTACTAGTGATCAATGACAGTCAAAACATAGCGATAACCATGTGTGCCTGCGGTCATGTCAGTAAGGCCAATTTCTATCCTTTCTAGTGGCTGTGATACGGATGACAATTCTTGCCATTTTTATTGCAAGCCTGTGTTACCTTTAAACTGCTGGCAAGTAATACAATTTTTGACATATTGATTGGCTTCAGATTTCAGGTTGGCCCAATAGAAAAATCCTCTGCTTTTGCAATGGTTTTCTTTTGCCCAAAATGTCCAAAAGCTGTATGAGCGAACTCTTAGGCTTTTTGTTTAAGGGATTGAGGAATTACCAAGCAATAGTGAAGGGTACAGTCTACCTTTTCCTTAATAAAGTATAGAACCTTATCTTCTACTACAAATTAGTCCAAGATAACTTTAGGGTACAATTTTGTGGGTAATTTTCCTCCTTCTAAGTACTCTGCCAATCCCTTCCACCTGTCATCCTCTCTTTGGGCTTCTACTACTGCAGCTAGAGTAAGTCCTAGATAATTCCTGGGCTCTACTACCTGACGGATTACCCTCACTGTTCATGACAAGCTGTCAGCTACCACGTTATGTTTCCCCTTTAAATACTTGGTCATAATTATACTCCCTCATTTCTATTATCCATCTACTCATCCTGGGGCTTTTGGTCTTTCTTTTGAAAATACTAGTTAGCGGTTGGTGGTCTGTAAGAATACTAAATTTTGTCCCCCATAGGTAATGGTGAAAATTTCTACTTGTTCATACCACTCCCAGGGCTTCTCGGTCTATGGCAGAATACCTAGATTCAGTGGTATTTAATTTTTTTTGGAAAATAACCTATGGGTTTATTACTTCCAACTGGTTGAATTTGACTCATGACTCCTCCTACATGGGTATTACTGGCATCAGTTGTCACTATGAAATGTTGGGTTAAATCTGCCTTAACCAGCACTGGGGGCCTCACTTAGCATTTGTTTTTAAGATGGTAAAAGAGTGCTGGCATTCCTCAGTCGAAATTAATTTAGTTTCCTTTTTTGAGAGTGTTAAGGGAGGCTGCTAATTTGGCAAAATTTTGGATGTGTTAACGATAAAATGAGCACATCCCTAGGTAACGTCTGACGCCTGGATTGTTGCATTTGTTTGATGGCTTCTACATTTTTAGGATCAGGTTTACATCCATATTTTGAAACTAAGTGACCTAGAAATTTTACTTCGGCCTCCCCAAAGGTACATTTACTTAGATTTAGTTTGATGCCACTTTGCTCTAGTCTTAAAGATCTTTTGGACTCTAGTCAACATGGTAGGGAAATCGGGGGCCCACTAATTGATATCATCTAAATAATTCCTAACCCATCCCTCTTTTAATAGTGGTGTTAAAATTGATGCCATTTGTTGAGAGAAGATGGCAGGAGAACAGATTAACCCAAACGGGAGTTTACGGAAGCGGTACAAGGATACTCCATCACTAAACGTAGTGATGTCTCGAGAATTCTCATGTATAGGAACTTGGAAATAGGCTTCTTTCAAATTTAAAGTGGTGTAGAAGGCCTGGACCGAGGCTTGTTCAACTAGTTCATCCAACCTAGGGATTCTTTTGAAGCCATCTGGTTTACTTACTAGTACAATAAGACTGAGCCATGCATAACTTGAATTTTCAATAATTTCCCGGTTTTCCATATCTTCTAGCATCTTGCTAATTAATTAATTAATGGATTTGTATTTGTCATTTCAATTTCCACCGGGGGACATTAAGTGTTCCCAATTCTCCCTCTTAAAGTAGAAAAAGTTGATCGTGGGCCAAGATTACTTTACTTAACTCAGCCTTTTGAGTTTTTTTTAAATGTGACATGGGCTATTTAGACAACAGGTGGGAAATTTTTTCTATACGCCCTCCAGGAATACTTAGTTGGTCAGAATGGGGGAGGAGGTTATTTTGAATATGGTATATTGAAGGTGAATTCACTCCGCTTTTCACATACCAGCCAAACAGGGTGCCCAATTTGAAAATTTTGGTTACTTTAGCAAGGTTAGTTACTGGGCAGGCAATGGTTTGTTCAGCACTTACTTGAACACACTTACTTGAACACAAAAGGGTTGGCAATTACTGGTGGGTTTTCCTTGTGGTTGAACTATAAGAATGGTACCGGCTTTGGCTTCAACAGGTAACGGGATAAACTTAGTCTGGTATGGATCAAGCCGAATTTGATGGGGATCATGTAAACGGTTCTCGGGTTTTAAAGACAACTGAGGGAGGAAGTTTAGTTACTTATATGGATTTGGACGAATTCCTGGAAGAGGCCCTAACGGGCCTGTGGCTCCAGTACGGCAGCCTCATTACGACACTGCCGTATATATTTTTTATTTATGGGAGATTTGTTTTCTCCCTCCTGAAAGCGGGTCACAAACCCCGTCTGAGATCAGGTACCTCATTACTGTTTGGTGAACAGGGACCACACACTTATAAGATTGCGGACGGCATTTTTCCGTGATCGAATCAGGTGGAAGGCATAAGGAGCCTTTCCCCAGTGGAATAACTTTTTGTCGGGTTCCTATAGAAATGAAGTGATTTAGGATGTCGCATCCCAATAAAATGTCAGCTTGCAAGTAACTATTTGGAACCACTGGGACCCATTTCTTTATTACATTTTGTAACCCTCTACCAGCACTGAACCGATGGGGGTACCTGTTACACCTTGAAGACAAGGGAGATTTCTTTTTTCATGGAGTTCGATTCCTAATTTACAATTGGTGGATTCCCTCATTAATGTGTGACTACTACCGGTGTCCACCAATGCTAATAACAAATTGTTATTCACCGATAGTTGTATTACAGGAGATGCGGGGGCCTGTGCTAATCAACTGTTACTTTGGTTAATTTTTCCTGGGCAATTTATATTTCCCCGTCGGCAGTTCAGGCGTCTACAATCAAAACAGAACCCATCATGGGGAGCCGAGGTACATTCCCTTAAATTGTGAGTGTGGGAACGACAGTAGGGTCAAAACAATTTGGGCTTTGGGGAGGACCAAGACCGGCCAGAAGAACTTAAGGACTAGTATTGACTGGGTGAGTTATTTGACTTCAGTTGACTTAACTGTGTAGTTAAAGCCTTCACCTGTTCTTTGAGGTCCTCGAGTTCGGACTTGCTTCCTTAGTCAGGGGTGGAGTTGTAACGGCAGTTTGGGTCCGTCCATCTTTTGGTCTTACCGAACTTTCCTTTTCTCTGGATACTTTATTTACGAAAAGGGTTTGTTTCAAGGAAAAGTTGCCTTTAGTATTCTTCTCTGTCCAAAAACTTATTTAGGGAGTAGATTTCGTCTAAGAAGCCTTCCAGCTTATCCTTGAGGTCTCGAGGTAGACCCTGCCACACATTTTTTTTTAGATATTTATTTCTATTTGGGAACCTATCATTTGGGAATTTTGACTCGAGCGTGGCATACTTACATATGACCCTATTACAAAATTATTGCGGGCTTTCTCCCCAATCATAGAGTTCGGTTTCCAAATCCTGCCACGCCTGGTCCAGGTTTACATCCAGAGCGAATTCATTTTTTAATAAGTTGCAAAAATCTCTCCATGAAAGGCTTGGTTATTTTCGCTGGTGATTATGTACTAACATTACTATTTCGGATCCCAGTTGACTTTTCGCCACCTGTACTCTGGAGGCATCACTGGGTGTGGCTTGCTCTATCAATCCAATAAACATTTGGAGGCGTGCTGAAGCCTCTAGACCTTTCAGGTGGTTTAACTCAAGTATTGGGATGTCTCTTGGTTTGGTTACAGAGGGGCTACTGGCTGCAGGTGAGGCAAGGGCCTCTTCCTGTTAAATGAAGCGATACTTTCTATTACTGTGGCCTGACGACGCACCACGTTCCTCAACCTCATCTCTCATCATTTCTGATTCTGAGAGATTCCGGCGGTCCCCTACCACCTCCACTTCTTTCCCTTTAGCATAATCCATTTTTGGTAGGATGACTGTCGGTTAGTGCCTTAATCCAGACTACTTACTGACTAACTTAATCCAGGCTAACTTAACCTAATTTATTTGCTACCTTAATCCAGACTAACTTACTAGCTAACTTACTGGCTAATCCGACTCTTCCCCTTCCATGAAATTTCTTATCGTTTTCCTTAGTTTACTCTTTACTCGTTGTTTACCCTCCTGATTCCAATGAATTGCATCTTCTGACAAACTTTCCACCTAAAGCTTATTATTAAAATGGATTAGTTGATTGGGCAGGTGATTTTGTAATCTCTTATTGATAGCCCTTTGAATTTTCCTGTAACTTTGATTTGACATGAATTCCTCATCAGGGTTCATCTTGGCTCTATTAGACACACCCATACTACTGCTTGGCAATCCTGTTCAATTGACTCTATTATTTGACTGATGTTTTCTGCAATGTCCTTAAGTCTTGATTCCTGGCCAATATCGTTACTCCCTATCCAGAGTATACACAGATCGTGTTCCCAGTTTAGTTATTCATTCATCCGTGTATCATTATAGAAATTTTCCGCCCTACCTCCAGGTACTTGAAATATTCTTATTTCTGTATCTTCTACCTCCAACTTTTTAGGAATTTGACTATGGCCCACAACTGAAATCTTCCACATCCTCACTTGTTGTGGCAATCGTTAGGCAGTGCTCAAACACCTTGAATCCCACCGCTAAGCCACCAGTGTAGTGCCCGGGGGGGGGGGGGGGGGGGATTAATATAATTTGTTTTTATTTAGTTTGATTTACTTATCCCACTGCTGAACCATCAGTGTGGTGCCAGGGGCTTATTATAAGAATATTTTATTTAGTTTTTAGTTTACTAATAATTCACCGTTTGTGGCAATTATTTTCTTTTGTGGCAATTTTCTAATTTATCACTTTTGTTTAGTTTTAATATTTAATGGTCACTATTTTTTTTTTATTTCATAGACACTGCCACCACCCAAGGTTTTTTTGTAAAGGGGCATGGGGCCCTTTGTTTAAATTTATATCCTCCTTAAGGGAAGTTAGGTTAACTCAAAAACCGTGTGGTGTGATAACAAATGGGCAAAAATCAGTGTTGAATTTAGGGTGCATCCCTTCCGGACTCTCTGCCTGTTTACTCGGAAATCATATAAAGCCCAGGTGGGCTACTCTGCCTGAACTCCCTGGAAATCATATAGAGCCCGTACGGAGCTCTTAGCCAGCTTAGGGGAGCAGAAATAATTAAATTTATGGTGACTTAGTTTATGGTGTTAATGGATTATTGTGCCCATAGCAGTCCTATATTGTATGTCTATCTCCACAAAGGCTAATATAATGACAGTGTGTTTTACTTATCCCAAACATAGGTGTAAATATTTATAGTGAAGGTTATGATGCATAAATAATAGTGTTTTGAGATAAATTTAAACCTAACAAGTTATGTTCCTTCTTTTCAGATGAGTACTCTTAGTTTTTACCCTAAGATGTTCACCACTAGGAGCAGGTGGGTGGCACCACAGACCAGCACAGACAGCGACATAGAAATCGAAGACGAGACGCTGAAGGAGATCCTGGAATATAGTGATGATGTGCTGGACCCCGACTTTTTCCTTAACCCCGAGGACGACCTTATTCCCACATCATCAGGTAAGAGCTCAAAATCATTATGTAAACAATTACAAGGAACCAGTACTTTGTTTGAGTAACATTATTTAAATGGCTAGTGTCTGGCATTGAAAGGTCTGGGGTTTGTTTTGGTGTAATATTTAAAAGGACCAGTGTTGTGATAGCATTCCCATATAATTTCTTATTCATTTAATGAATGAAAATGCTTGTTCTTTAAATCTGAGGGCATTTAATGCAAGATGCGGTCTCTTTAAATGTAGTTTTATTTTTTTTATTATCCACATGTACCATATAAGATTTACTAACATATAACATGACGTTGCTAATACAAAAGAAGCGCTTTCAAGGGCCCATTGTTCTGTTTGGGTAGCCATATTTAAAGGACTGGAATGTCTGATGGCCAGATTTAAAGGGCTGGGGTTTGTTTTGGTATAGTATTTAAAAGGACAAATGTTGCGATATATTTTTGTTTTTACCATTGGAATTTATTTGCCAGTTATTGTACACATTCTACTTACCATTACACATGCTATTTACTTTACTAACCAGTGAAAGACCATGTAGATGTAGCATTACACAGTCTACTTACCTAACATACCTTGTTCTACTTACTGTTCTTATCCATACTAACCAACTCTATTCTCAGCAGGTGTGGTGTCCAGGGTGCGGCCTCAAAGTATGCCAGACGAAGAGGAGGAGGAAGTTGACGACATACAGCATCCAAGAAAGAAGTCCAAAGGGACCAAACCAAAGCCACCTGCGGCCCCAGAACGCAAGTGGAAGAAGGAGAACATCAACGCTCCTCCTCTGCTTCCTTTCCAGCACCTCACACCTGATTGTCACCGCTTGCCCTTTGAGTATTCCCAAGACATGTTCACCTTGTCCCTGTTGGAGGATATCGTGTACCAGACGAACCTCTATGCACCACAGAAAGATGTTAACACCTCCTTCAACACAGACAAGCATGAGGTGTTAATGTTTCTGGGTATAATCCTGTACATGGGAGATTACATATTTACCAGCCATCGACGACTACTGGGCAACAGAGACGAGGGTTCCGCAGGTAGCTGGTGTAATGTCCTCCAAGCGGTTCCGCACCATAAGATCAATGCTCCACTTCAACAATAACGAGAATGCAAGATCATCAACAGACAGGTTCTTCAAGTTACGGCCCATCTTCTGCTCCATCACCAGGCAGTTCCTTCAGGTGAAGGCCATCCCTAATCTAACCTAACCTAACCATAGATAAAGTGATGGTGGCCTACAAAGGAACTACTGCTGGGAACCTGCGCCAGTATTTCAAGACCAAGCCTAACAAGTGGTGATATAAGCTCTTCTGTCGTGCCAGCGTAAATGGCTTTATTCATGACATTCTGATGCACCAGGGAGACCCCACGTTCATCAGCCATCACATCCCACTAACACAGGAGGAATCTGCACTTCTGGTGAGCTCCCGGACGGTAGTTGCCCTGGCGAAGACCATCAAGCACCCTCCAGAACACTGTCATATTTATGACAGTTATGCAATTTATGAATTACTTCGATGCTGGTAAGATTATTGATGTACCTATTTAGAAAGCATATTATTGTTTCTTGAATACAGTTTGTATAATGAACAGGAACATTACTCATCTCCTTGACTCTTATAATTGCAGGCATGACTATGGCTCAGGCAAGGCGAATTCATCAGGAGCGAAATATATTTAACTTGTCCGACATGGCCAACAACAGTGTCAACCCTCTGCCTCGTGTTGCTGATAACCATGGTAGTCTAGGAGGCCATACGTTTTCCGCCATAAAAAGATATGCAGATGGCAACAGATTTGTTATGGTGCTGGCAACAAAATTTATGTTGCGTGTCCACAAAGAATTTAGAGAAGCTGGTGAAGTTGTCTTTGTGGATACTACCAGTCATGTGGATCAGATCAACACAGCCGTAACTCCACTGTTTTGTGCCAATCTAGTTAGATAGCTTAGCCCATATCTTATAGTAAATCCGTATCTCTGTTATTAAGCCCTTGCACCAAAAACCTTACAGAAGAAAAGTTGTCAGGAAAAATCTGAAATAGTGAATGGTAAGCTAAAAAATGGTGTACCTTTTGAGAACTTCTTTCTGCAAATTAACCAACATTTCATTGATTTAGTTAACATAAACCTAGCTTAATTAAGGATTTCCTGTACATGCGGTATGTCATCAAAGTGGAATCACCTGAGGGGGCAAAAGAGAAAATATGATTCCTACCTTCATGAAGGAGCTAGCAACAGTAACATAGGTGAGGATGATTCCTACCTTCATGAAGGAGCTAGCAGCAGTAACGAAGGCGACGATGATTCCTACCTTCATGAAGGAGCTAGCAGCAGTAACGAAGGCGACGATGATTCCTACCTTCATGAAGGAGCTAGCAGCAGTAACGTAAGTGATAATTTTATTAAAGATGATTCTATTAGCAACTATATATATAGTGGCTGTACTAGTAGTAGTACTCGTTCTAGTGATTCTTCTGATTTTGAAGTTGAGCCTGATGCTGTTCCTTCAGATTCAGTGACAAGTGAAAGTGAAAGTTCTCAGAGCCTACTTAGAGACTGGGTCATTAATCACCAAATTAGCCATTCACCCTTAAAAGGACTTGGTGGGACTAGTGTGAAGTCATCAGTGAAGTACATGGTAGATACAATCCTGACGAATTCGATGCAAACCAAATTTAATTAGGAGGGTCGCAGTGGTTGGAAAACCAAAAATAACGAGCACAAGATGGGATTCAAGAAAACCAAAATCTGTTCGATAATGACAAGTATGTTACATTAAATTTATTAATTATTAAGCTGTTGTAGTAAGTTCCATCTTATTAAGGGATTCATTTCCATAATTTTTCTTTATTGTTGAGCTGTTTTAGTAAGTTCCATCGTATTAAAGGATTCATTTCCATCATTTCTCTAAAGAAATATAAAAGTGCAATGATATTTATACTTCAAGGTGTGCGTGCTTCAGTCCCTCAAAAAGTAGACAAAAACCAGTAAGACATAAACAGTGGATATGTTGATGTATGGACATATTTCCATAGTTACAGTAATGCTACTTTTTAGTCTAGTGGGGACAGTTTTATACAATAAGTACAAACACACACACATAGATAAAAGTGGTTGGAATGACGAGACAGCACGAGCATAGCTCCGTTCCCATAAATCACAACTAGGTAAATACATATATATATATATATATATATATATATATATATATATATATATATATATATATATATATATATATACATATATATATATATATATATATATATATATATATATATATATATATATATATATATATATATATATATATATATATATATATACTCCGTGGTGTAGCTGCAGCATGCTCGGCTCGCAACCAAGAGGTCCCTGGTTCAAGTCCTGGGCAGAGCGAGGCAGGATCGCATGCCTCTTGATGTGTGGCCCCTGTTACCTAGCAGTAAATGGGTACGGGATGTAAGCTGAGAGGTTGTGATTTCGCCATTCCAGTGGGTTGTGTGTGATTGGTCTCAGCCCTGTCCAAAGATCGGACAGTGTGAGTTCTGAGCTCTTTCTGTAGGGAATGGCTGGCTCTCTCACAAGACCAGTAGGCGACCTTGGGGGAATAACACACACCACCACCACCACCTTAGTATAATGATTACCACACTCAGTTCACAAGTGGGAAGGCTTGGGATGAATTCTGGCACTGCAGGGAAGCAGATGGGTGATCCTTTTAATGTATAGCCCTTGTTCAACTAGCAATGAGTAGGTATGGGATATAAGATGAGTTGTTACGTTGCTGGTCCAGTGTGTTGAGTGTGTATGGTCTCAGACCTACCACGATCGATTAGCATGATCTCTGAGCTTTTTCCATAAGGAATGTCTGGCTTTTGTGAGATCAACAGCAGACAGTGGGTGAATAACACACACACACACACACACACACACACACACACACACACACACACACACACACACACACACACACACACACACATACACACACACACAATTTAGGTAGCACTATTTTTTTTCCTGGAGCATTGCTTAACAGCACCAATTTCACGACCACCGAAGATGAAATTGGTAAAACCATCATGATATACTTGAGGAATTTCTCTGACCGATGCGCGGGACGAAGTCGGCGCCAGTTTTAATTGGAGCAGAGCAATGAGGGCTCATAGCTTCTCGTAGCAATCATTGCTTGATAATAATTGGAAAATCATTATTTAGTCATTAATTTTGTTCATTTACTACTCTGGGAGAATCTTTTTTAAAGTTTCTAAGGATCAGTACTGAGTTATATTTATATATTTTTTCAAATTCACCAGTTTTTTTTATATTCATTATTACTAGCAGGACCTGCGAAAATTTCACAGAATTAATGCTATACAGTAGAGCCACTCCCCCCCCCCCCCCCCTCTCTCTCTCTCTCTCTCTCTCTCTCTCTCTCTCTCTCTCTCTCTCTCTCTCTCTCTCTCTCTCTCTCTCTCTCTTAGATCCAACCTGTTCATAGATTCAACTTATGGGATTTCTAAAGCTTACTTTTTTATTTCGTACATTAGAAAATACAAAAATTTTCCCAGCCCTGGTAATCCTGTGGATCTTAAGTACTGTAAATAATTTATAATATTCTCTTTATATATTTTTTAGTTTGTAGATCCACTGTGCCTGAAGTGAACCTCAGTTCAATGGAAATTTTTTTGTATGCATATTATGGCATTTCTGTAATTTTGGATCATGTCTGATGTATCTTCATTGTGTAATGTTTTATGTTTAAAGGCTGAGGAATGGTTTTCCCAAAAGCGACTTATGTTGTGGATCAGTTTGGTTTGGGGGTAGTCTGTGATCCCCTCGGGCTTGAATGGTAGAGTGAATTGCTTGTGTGTTCATTGGGTGATCTCTACTATTCCTTTTACCTACTGTTTGTTTTCTCTTTCCTCTGGCCTCTACCTCTGTCCAGCCTGGTAACAAGGAGATGGGTTTTTGATGATGTCTGTGGTGTATTATTAACTAAATAATTATAAAGTAATTTTGTCATCTTAATCATCAGCAGGGACACTGTGATTTTTAAATGTCTGTGATATATGAGTCACTATAATTTAGGATAAACATTTTATTTAAAAAAAAAAAAAATAGTTAAACAATATTTTTTTATAATCAAACAATGCACCTTTAATATATATATATATATATATATATATATATATATATATATATATATATATATATATATATATATATATATATATATGTGTGTGTATATATATATATATATATATATATATATATATATATATATATATATATATATATATATATATATACATATATATATATATATATATATATATATATATATATATATATATATATATATATATATATATATATATCGGACCAACGTCTGTTTACATTGAGGTCCTGTGTTGGAACGATATCTGTATGAATTCAGGTTTTATATTGGGCCAATATCCAAGGTGGTAAACCGGTGAAATTGGTCCGATAGCTGCCATACTATTAAAGCACGATGTAGGTGTGCCATTATTGGCCCATTATTGATCCGACATCTGGCCCAACATAGATCCAATATCGGGCCCATTCCCAGTGGGCACAGGTGAAGATTTTCACGTTGTTTCTACGTGTAAATCTGGTGAAAACTCGTGAACACGTTAATTCACCAGAAAATCACGTCTACGACACGTGTTTATTTAGATGACAAATTCACATGAATAAATGGTTGTTATCCACGTGAAATAGACGTGCATACACGTGTGCAGAAAACTAGTCGAAAAAAATAACGTCATGTTCACGTCTTTTACATGTGTTTATTTAGATGACAAATTTACATCAATAAATGGTTGTGTTATCCATGTGAAATAGACGTGCATACACGTGTGCAGAAAACTAGTCGAAAAAATCACGTCATGTTCACGTCTTTTACATGTGTATATTTAGATAACCATGCCGTGTTATCCATGTGAAATAGACGTGCATACACGTGTGCAGAAAACTAGCCGAAAAATTCACGCCATATTCACGTCTTTTACATGAGTATATTTTAGGTGACAAATTCACATGAATTAATTATTGTGTTATCCACGTGAAATAACATGATGGCGGCCTCGAGTTATATTGCAAACGTTAATAATGTACCGAGGGTCCGAGTTGAAGAGAAAACAAGAATGGTAAAATAATGGTTAACTTTAATGATGAATAAAATAAATAAAGTACTCGCTATATCCGTGGTGCCACCACTGTACCGAGGGTCCGTTGTTGGTTTACGAACAGAAAACGAATATAAAAATAATGGACAACTTTAATGATGAATAAAGTAAATAAAGTACTCGCTATATCCGTGGTGGTGCTCTTACAAATGCTTATCCACCCTTAGCGACACAAACATAAACATATACCTTAATACAAATATTCCTATTCTATCCTACCTAACTATACGTGAGGGAACTGATGGAAAACGACCAAAATACACTCACGCCACAAATATTGTTCGATGGAGAGTCACTGGGTCCTTCTGGCCGTCGTCCTTGTTTGAGAGGCAACTCCACATGCAGCCTTCGTCAAACCACAACCGAAAGACAGTCTTTTGCTGGTCCTCTCGGCAGCTGTATCCGGGAGGACAATTTACTGTTAGATATTAATAACAATGTTTTTTCAAGTGTGGCAAGGTTTTTAGGAACACTGAAGGCTTACCTGTCTGGAGCGGGGTCACGGAACACTAGTGACTGACCTTCCGCCCAGACCGGTATATATATCCTCAGTTCCAGTGACGTCACGCGTTTTTTCCCATCATCCTCTTTCGCTAGTAGTACCTACTCTAACCATAACAAGGTATCTTAACGAGCGTCGAGAATACGAGGATTTACCGGTGATTCCGCAAAGGAATCACCGTAATGATAGTTGGTCCGTTGTACTCGGTACACGGCTTTCCTCTTTAAAAAAAAATAAATCCTCGTATTCTCACACTCGTAAGAACATGAGTTTATATATTATCAACATAAGTCGGGACCGGTCTTCTTCTTCTTCTTCTTTCTTCTTGTCTCTATGCAAGACTTCCGAGTCAGACGTGACTCGACCTCCTGGTCGGAATAGGTAAACCCAACTCCCAACCAGTCCTGGCAAACTGAGCAGGGTGGTGATCCTCGACGGGGTCTCACCAAAGCCTTCATCCATGGGGGGTGAACTTCCAGTCCTTTACCTGGGCACTACAGAGCCCCCAGGACTGCGGTGATCTCTACTTCAGCTGCGGGACCAGTTTACCAGTTCGGCATCTCCTCGCCGCTGCAAAAGAGTTTTTATAGGCAGTAACCTTTCCTTTAACCACCCAGGGGTCTACTTACTACCATCTCTCCCTCTCAACACTCCTCTAGGAATTCCTCACAGGCCCTCGGGCTCTGCGTGGTTCCTCCGTGTCATCCTCATCCTCGTTTTATAGGCAGTACGATCTCGCTCATGTCGATTATATACCCCTCCTCCCCTACAAAACGTTTTAATTTGTCTGGTGCCCGGAGGATTGTGTCGCCACTGAAAGTGTTTTCCAGCTCGTATGACACTCCTCCCTGCTTCACTTCCTTCACTTTATAGGGGCCAATCCACTTTATCCCTAGTTTGCGTTATTTCACTTGTATTTCACTTGTATTTTGGCCGAAGCCGGTTTTGGGGATCATGGGTTTGCACCCTGTAGCTACCCGCCGAGGCAAGTGTCCAGTCCACCATCCCAGGAAGCAGGTCACAACCCCTGACTAACACCTGGTACCCATTCACTGCTGGGTAGACAGGGGCATGGGTGTAAGGAGACCGCCCGTCTTTCTCCGCTCCGCCCGGGAATCGAACCCGGGATTCCCCAGTTGTGAACCGAGTGTGCTAACCACTGCACTACGGAGTACCCACGCAGAGCCCGAGGGCCTGTGAGGAATTCCTAGAGGAGTGTTGAGAGGGAGAGATGGTAGTAAGTAGACCCCTGGGTGGTTAAAGGAAAGGTTACTGCCTATAAAAACTCTTTTGCAGCGGCGAGGAGATGCCGAACTGGTAAACTGGTCCCGCAGCTGAAGCAGAGATCACCGCAGTCCTGGGGGCTCTGTAGTGCCCAGGTAAAGGACTGGAAGTTCACCCCCCATGGATGAAGGCTTTGGTGAGACCCCGTCGAGGATCACCACCCTGGGGTCTACTTACTACCATCTCTCCCTCTCAACACTCCTCTAGGAATTCCTCATTTTTTTTTGTCTCCCCCCTCTTTTTTTTTTTTAATGATAACAAATTTTTGAGTAAATAATAATAATAATAATAATAATAATAATCTTTACCATCCATGTCTTCTTCTTCTTCTTCTTCTTCTTCTTCTTCTTCTTCTGGCCGTCGTCCTTGTTTGAGAGGCAACTCCACATGCAGCCTTCGTCAAACCACAACCGAAAGACAGTCTTTTGCTGGTCCTCTCGGCAGCTGTATCCGGGAGGACAATTTACTGTTAGATATTAATAACAATGTTTTTTCAAGTGTGGCAAGGTTTTTAGGAACATTGAAGGCTTACCTGTCTGGAGCGGGGTCACGGAACACTAGTGACTGACCTTCCGCCCAGACCGGTATATATATCCTCAGTTCCAGTGACGTCACGCGTTTTTTTCCATCATCCTCTTTCGCTAGTAGTACCTACTCTAACCATAACAAGGTATCTTAACGAGCGTCGAGAATACGAGGATTTACCGGTGATTCCGCAAAGGAATCACCGTAATGATAGTTGGCCCGTTGTACTCGGTACAATAACAATAATTTTTGTTTAAATATTTATAAGTAGATGTACTATATATTGCTATTATGTTCCATAACTTGGTGGGAAACTACTCTCATAATAAAATATTAGTTTTCATTATTGGAACTGATGGTTTTGAACGCAGGAACTGGAGTCAGGTGAACAGTGCGTCGGTCAGTCACAGGAGGAGTCTGGAGGACTATCACTGTCCTCACCAGAGTAAGGCTCTATTCCTATCACTTCTCTCCACTAAGTACAAAAACACCTTCTTTATGTTCACAGAGGCCTCTCACATCTCATCTTCCACCAGTGCAATAATCTACCTTCCTTCCCTCCACGTGCACTACCACTAAATGGAAGTTCCATCCTACCATTTCAATCCTAGGTGCAGAACTCTTTGCTATCAGGCAGGGTCTCATATCTCCTCCGAGGGCCAAATTGTCTCTTAAACATATGCCTCAAGCAAGTTGCACAGCCGCGGGTCCCATAGCTTAACCAGCCCCCTAAAATACTGAAGATCGAAGAAGAATATTTTTTCACACCAACAGTTCCCTTGAGGCCAGAAGGAGATTCTCCTCATTAAGATGTGTCACTCTACAGAACTCACTCCCCGACGAGGTAGTTGCCCTAGAAGCATCTTCTCTTTCAAGTCAGCCTTACACCACACCAGGGGTCCAGTCTTATACCAATATGTAGAATAGATTCATATCTTCCTGTTCCCCACCGCAGCCTATATGCCTACTAATCATCCGACTTACTCTTTTGTTACTCTAACTTATTGCACTCCTTATTAGTTTGAATTGAAATTGTCATTAATACATTTAGTCTCTACTACTTGTACTCTGCACAAGGTACACAGCACAGTCATCTTATTTACTTAACGTTTTCATCCCGCACTAACTACACGGTTGGATGAGAGTATGGATAAGGATAACAGGTGGGATGGCTAAATATTGGATTATTCCAAGGGTGGGGGACAAGGAACTGCCTCGTGTAGGTCATTAACTGGCCTCTTGCAGTCTCCTCATTTCTTATGTTCTTTACACTCTTTTATGACTTCTATGCATTATGACTACCTCTGTGAATGTAATGCCCAAAATTTAAGAGTCTTGTAAAGTATTACCCAGTTTTATATGAAAGAAAAATATTTCTTTATATTCACCTAATTAGTATGCGTTTCAAGTTAAAGTCGATCTCCATACCTTATAGTAATTAAACTAGATAACTTTCCTTTCATCACGTTTTTTTAATAAGAGACGCGCCAGCAGTCTCAATCCACCTTAGGTATCCGGATTCTCTCGCGCTAATCTCCCTTTGAATTAGCAGTTAGTCAGATTCTAATTAATATAGTAATTGAGACCAAATTTATTAATTAAACTAATAACACTTTTTCTCCACCGTAATTAATTATGTATAAGCTAGCAACAATATTATATCTGAACAATCAGTAACTAGATTAATAAAATGTGAAGAAAATCCTAGTAAGTCACACCAAAGGACGCGCTGTTGCTTCCCGCCTTAAGCCTTGTCTGTCTCAGGATCATAAAGCGTTCATCTCCCCTCCACAACAGGTCTGTGTTGATATTGTTCTCTAGTTATCTCTTATTATGTTTAATTAATCTTTATTTATCCAGTGTGATAATATATCCAGTTATCTTCCCCTTGAATGTGTATAATCAATGAAAGTCCCTTAAGGCCGGATTAATCATCCACATAAGTTTTATCCCATTTATTCTTCGTGTCGGCCTCACGGTGCAAGCCATATATGGTTAGATATTTATTTAGTGTGACTGGATATCACGTATTAGGTTTGGCGACCAGGACTAATCACTATAATCCAGAATTGGGCGAACCAGGGAGAGGTATAATGGTACCAATATTTCCTTGCTGAGTACAGAGAAGTTCCTTTTGATCATCCAAACTCTACTGTTGGCTTTTGCAGTGATCATTGCAACATGAGCTGAGGATATTAGGTTGTTAGACATTGTAATGCCCAAATCTTTCTTCTGTGAGAACTTGTTCAGCGTTGTCCCTTTCAAGTGGTACTCTGCCTGCTGATTTTTGTGTCCAACATGCATGGTGTTGCGTTTATCCACGTTGAAAGACCTCCGTTAAGGTAATCACAATTCATGGAGTAGGAGATAATTAATCGAAACCCTCTCTTATACAGTACCATGAACTATAGAGGATCTATACTTCCTTGTACTAGTAACTCCATAAAGTTATTGTTCTTTTCTTTCTCACTTTTCTTTGTGCTATACTGTATTTGTGTATTGTGTGTTTGTTTTGTGTTTTACTTGTTAGAAACTAACGGTATGGTTTTGTCTACTTTCAGATAACACTCATTTTCTTAATCTTTGAAACATCTAATATCTTTACAATAATATTCATTTTTAATGAACCATTGCACAAACTTGAATCTACACTCCTTTTTAAAATAATGGCGTACTATAAAAGGTACAGGAAAGTACAGCGTCAATTAAAAGAGCTATTTTCTAGTAGTGAGGATGAAGACAAGCATCAAATGAAAGTGGTATTTTCTAGTAGTGACGATGATGAAAAACATTCTTCTTTTAGAGCCAGTAAACTTCATGACTCTAATGAGAACACTGATATGTCATTTTCTATGCCTCAGCAAGAACTTTGATAACAATATACTATGCTCTTCAGAAGAATGCAATACAGTTAGTAATAGTCAACATGAACTTACAGACAACATCAGTGATGATTCTCTTCAGGATGAGTTAGCTAAGTGGGCCTCTCAGAATAATATAACACGTGAAGCACTTAACCAGCTTTTAGGAATTTTTAATAAAAGTGGGCACCATCTTCCTAAAGATGCACGGACACTATTACAAACACCAAGGCATGTAACCACAGTACAAAAGTGTGATGGACGATATTCATATTTTGGCATAGCTTCATGCTTACAAATGATACTGAATGTCAATAAAGATTTCGCAGAAAATAATGATTCCGTCAAATTACACGTAAATATAGATGGAGTTCCATTATATAAGTCAAGTATGAGCAGTTCTGGCCAATACTGATAAAATTTAGCAATTTCAGGCCAGCTTTAATAGCACTGTATTGTGGAAAAAAAAAAAAAAAAAAAAAACTGTAAAAGACTTTCTAATAGATTTCTTTGAAGAGTACAAGCAGCTTTCACAAGATGGTTTAGTTGTGGATGGAAAAAGGTTAAGTGTGAACATTATTTCTTTTATATGTATTGCTCCTGCACGATCCTTCCTGAAATGCATTAAAGGCCACACTGGGTATTACGCTTGTGAAAGATGTGAAGTTAAAGGAACTTGGGATTCTAATGTTCTCATACCAGATTCCAGAGAGAAGTGTAGAGAAAGGACTGATGAAAATTTTAACATAGGATATTATAAAGGAACTCATCAACAGGGAATTAGCCCTCTCATTCAGTATGGAATATCTTGTGTTAAAGGCTTTCCCCTTGATTACATGTATCTAATTTGCCTTGGTGTCACAAAGCGCATGTTACATTTCCTTTTGAGAGATCCCAGAGTGTGTAAAGTCTCGCAGCATCAGTTAAGCTTGTTGTCCACTGCTTTTGAGGGCATGTCACTTCCAAGTGAGTTTGCTAGGCAGCCGAGGTCTCTCGCCACAATTGATCGGTGGAAGGCTACTGAATTCAGGCAGTATATCTTGTACATTGAAAAATATTGTTTCCAATGAAATCTACAAGACGAGCCTATCACTAACTGTAGGTCTTAGTATTTTATTGACTCAAATAGCCATATAAAGAATGGCTACTTGTCATATGCACGAAGACTACTGGAATATTTTGTGCTTCAGTGTCATGACGTTTTTGGTCCCCATTTTGTTGTATATAACGTACATAATGTCATTCATTTAGCTGATGATGTGGAAGACTATCAGTGTTCATTAAATTCTTTAAGTGCATTCCCCTTTGAGAATCACTTACATACAATAAAAAAGTTAGTGCGGTCTTCAAATAACCCCATTTCACAAGTATTTAAAAGGCTTGCTGAAAAAGGAAGTTACAGTGTAATCAAAAATACCTTTGTAGAAACATTAATTTCTACCAAGAATTATTTGTTTAATGCAAAGAGATCAAACGAATAGGGAATCTTCATGGATCTGACACCTGTGATTGGCTTATCTGTTTAGAGGTCTGGTTCTAGTTAGTTCGTGGTTTGATGTGACAATGTTAAGAGGTTGAGATTTCAGTGTCCTCATACGCCATTTTCATAATGGTAATATTGCGGGTACTTTTTTTTTTAAGGATAAGCTTCCATTCCTTTTATGGTCAACTACAATGGGATCAAGTGGTTTAACATACTGTAGCTGATGACTATTGTATTGATCATTTTTCTATTCCAATATTTATTCCTGATGATGGCTTTGGTTTAGCCGAAAATTCAAATAAAAATGTTCAACAAGCTAATGTCTGATTTTTCCCCTAACTCATATTCATATATTGCGCCATCATCATCATCGTTTATCGTTCGTAAGAGAAAATGCGGACGTTAAACGATGATGATGATGGTGCAATATATGAATATGAGTTAAGGGAAAAAACAGACATTAGCTTGTTGAACATTTTCATTTGAATTTTCAGCTAAACCAAAGCCATCATCAGGAATAAATATTGGAATAGAAAAATGATCAATACAATAGTCATCAGCTACAGTATGTTAAACCACTTGATCCCATTGTAGTTGACCATAAAAGGAATGGAAGCTTATCCTTAAAAAAAAAAGTACCCGCAATATTACCATTATGAAAATGGCTTATGAGGACACTGAAATCTCAACCTCTTAACACTGTCACATCAAACCACGAACTAACTAGAACCAGACCTCTAAACAGATAAGCCAATCACAGGTGTCAGATTCATGAAGATTCCCAATTCGTTTGATCTCTTTGCATTAAACAAATAATTCTTTCCCACACCCTAGACACATGATCCACTTTACATTTTTGTGATAACAATTCAAACACACACTCGATAATTACCTTATAACCTGTTTCCACCAGAACATTGTGTTTAAGTCAATCAAATTTCATTTGACAAATAGAATGCAAAGATTTAACCCAAGTTAAAGAAATTTTCCCCCGTTTTGACAATACCGTTGAGGATGAATTACAAACTATACAATTATTGTACACTACCTGATGTAACCCAATGTCACCAAATAAATGGTGTTTATTTGGTAATATTCAGAGTAACCATATTTTTTAAACGGTATAAGTTTTCATACCTTCTATTGTCAATTGCAATGGGATCGAGTGGTTTTATAAAACTGAAATGCATTGTATAATTCTGTGTCAGATCCCTGATGCTGATTTTGGTTTAGCCACAAATTCTAAAAGGTAACAACAAGTAGTAAGTTCAATGTCTTTGTTTTTCATCCTAATAATGTTGAAATTAAGTTGTCCTACATCTACTGCTGATAGTGTTGCCGTATATAAACATAAGAATATAAGGAAGGTACAATAGGCCCGGAGGCCTGCACTAGGTAGTTCCTGTTAATCCTAATCTCCCTTATTACCTACACCCACCTCCCATCCCCATCCATGAAGTCGTCTAGTATTCTCTTAAAACTCCCTATTGTCTGAGCACTAACTACCTGCTGACTGAGTTTGTTCCAATCATCTATCACCCTATTTGTAAACCAATTTCTTTATTAAATCTACATTTTTCTAGTTTGAATCCGTTATTTCTTGTTCTATTTTGACTACAGATCGTAAGAACTTCCTACATCACCCTTATTAAAACCTTTCTAACACTTAAATACTTCAATCAGATCTCCCCTTACTCTATGTCGCTTCAGTGAGTGCAATTTCAAAAGCTTTAGTCTCCTTTCATAGCAAAAATTACGAATCCCTTCTATCATTTGGTCATCCTTCTCTGCACTGACTCTAACAAAATTATATCCATTCTATAATACGGTGACCAAAACTGCACTGCATAGTCGAGGTGAGGTCTGACTAACGCTAAATACAAATTGAAAATAACCTCAGTCCTTCTACTTTTAATACTTCTAGTAATGAATCCTAACAACCTATTAGCCTTATTTCTAGCCTCAATGCATTGTTTTCTGGGACGGAGGTCTGAGCTAACCTGAACACCCAAATCCATCTCACAGTCTGACCTATTCAGCTTTATCCTGTTTATATTGTACCTGTTGAGGATTTTCCCTTCCAAGTTACCAATATTCATTACTTTACACTTGTCAATATTAAAATCCATCTGCCACTTAACCACCCACTCGTTTAACCTATCTAAGTCCCCCGGCAAATCTTTTACATCAGACTCTGATTTAATAATCCTGCCTATCTTAGAATCATCAGCAAATTTACTAATATCACTACTAATCCCATTGTCTAAGTCGTTAATGTATATTATGAATAATAATGGCCCTAATACAGATCCCTGTGGCACTCCACTTGTCACCCCGCCCAATTAGGCTTGGAACCATTAATTAAACATGAGTATGTTTATGTGATTCAGTGAATGACCACACAATTTTTGGAAAAATTGTCAGGTTAGGTTACTGATGAAGGAACATTCTGGGTAGATGACAAATGTATACAAGACACCATGCATATTCTTTCATATGATATTATGCTTATTATTAAAATTATTAGTCAGCCACCAAGTTTTTTATTTAAAATTAAAGTTGATACCTATCATGAAAATTATGTGCTTTAAGATAATTCTGAACCAAACATATACCACATACAGTATGAGTGAAAATTATGTGGGAAGAAAGAAAGAGGATGTGGCAGTGATGTTGTCAGGTAGGATGCGGGAAAACCTTTTGCAGTGGAAGAGTGTAAGTTCGAAAATTTGCTGGGTAAAATGCAAGTTAAGGAGAATGAAAGTTATATTTGTGGCAATATATGCACTGGTGAATGGAGGTGGAGTGAAAGAGATAAGGGAAATAGAAGCATTTTGGAATTAATTAAATGAATGTGTGGGAGACTTACAAAATGATGCATATGTGATTATGTTAGGTGATTTAAATGGACGAGTGGGAGGGAATGAGAGATAAGATTGTAGGTAAATGGAGAGTGGAAGAGAGAAATGAAAATGGAGTGTATCTAGTGGATCTATGTGCTGAGAGGAATGTTTCTTTGCGAACACCTTCGAACACAAATATATCCACAGGTTTACATGGAGAATAGCAGAAGGTATAGAGAGGGAACAGCATGCTAACCAGGGGGCGGTTTCAAGAACAATTCGTCGTAGCCCGATCGGGCACTTCTGCATCGGAGCCCGATGGTTCAGTTTCAAGAAGACATTTTTGGCCGTGGAGTCCCCGACGTGGAGCGGTACGATGGGAGAATTTCATGGAGCAGCTACCCCCACCCGACAAGGCACTCCATGGCTTAATTTACGGACAAATAGAGCATCTTTGGGCATGAAATCGTAATAGGTACACTCTGAAATGTTTTTGCAGATTCATATCCTCAAATCTACTTGATTTTTTAAATCGTAAGCAAATAATAAATGATTCTCAGTATCAGAGTTTTGATCCCGTGACAAACGCACGAACACACTCCATGGTACCCCCCGACGCCTGGCTACAGAGAGATTTCCACCGCATCTTATTTAACACATCGGCGACGATTCAAGGCTCTTTGGAGAAAAAGGTAAGTTTTCAACTTTACCTAGCGATAGAAATTTGTGGTTAGAATAGATTTATGGAGAAGTTGTGTAGAAATGGTGCATATATTTAAAGTAGAGAAGTGTTTAAATACAGGCCGCCCAGGCCCATCATCTTAATACTTGCATTATCATCGTTAAATTTCATTTTTAATGAGTCAAAAGTATGTTTTGGCCCAATCAAATGCAACAGTATGAGAAAAGGAAACCATGGTGAAAATAACAGTGCATATATAAGCATGGAAATGTTTAAAACTTTGTTAAAAAATTCTGAAAAATAATAGTCTCATTGTTTTTCATAGAACATCCCCCAAAACTATAAACTTGTTTGCTTTGAAACACTTTCATAAAATTAGGCTAGGTTGGGTATGTGACGGTTGTCTTTGTGTGTGAGGGGACTGACGGTAATTGAGGTTGTTAGGTTATTGAAGTTAGGTTAACAGAAAACAAACAATTATTGCCAATCAAATTAAACAATGTGGGAAAAGGAAACTATAGTGAAAATATCAGTGCATATATAAGCAGGGAAATGTTTAAAACTTTGTTAACTAATTCTGAAAAATAATGGTCCAATTTTTTTCATTGAACATCCCTCAAAACTCTGTAAACTTGTTGTTTGCTTAGAAATACTTTCATAAAATTAGGCTAGGTTGGGTAAGTGAAGGTTGTCTTTCTGTGTGAGGGGACTGACGGTTAATGAGGTTAGGTTAGGTTATTGAAGTTAGGTTAACAGAAAACAAACAATTGTTGCTAATCAAATAAAACAATGTGGGAAAAGGAAACTATAGTGAAAATATCAGTGCATATATACGCATGGTAATGTTTAATTAAAACTTTGTTAACTAATTCTGAAAAATAATGGTCCAATTTTTTTCATTGAATATCCCCCAAAACTGTAAACTTAATGTTTGCTCAGAAACACTTTCATAAAACTAGGCTAGGTTGGGTAAGTGAAGGTTGTCTTTCTGTGTGAGGGTACTGACGGTTATATATATGTGGTGTACTTTGCATGACATGCTGTCCTTAAGGTAAGTGGATTCTGTCTATGTGTGCGGATTATTTATATCCACATACACTGACAGAATACAGAATACAATATACGGTTGCCAAGAACATTTGCCTATGTGATATAATTATCGCTATTGTCTTTATTTTATCGTATATGGTGAAAATGGCGAGCGCGCGCCCTTAACTCATGTTATTGTAGATATTGATTGCTCTAATTAAAATGTGTTTTCTGCAGCATGGACAACATTGCAGTAATGGATAGAGTCCTCAACATTATTGACGTGGGTGCAGTCATTCAGCCTCAACATCCTAGATGCAGGCGACGTATCTTCCGGCATAGGATAGATCCCTTTGATGAGTGCACCGATGAAGAGTTCATTGAGAGGTTTCGCCTCTCGAAGGATTGTGTGACAAACCTTCTCAATGAACTACGTCGGCACCTTCCCACCTCAATAAACAGAAGGGGTAAGCCCATATATACCAATCAATATGTATATGTCATCCAAAATCTTTAAACCAGTTTATAAAAAGTAAAAGCTATATCTTATTTAAATATGGCTGCTATCTGCTGATCAAAACAAGAATTTTCAATTTTAGACATAGATTGTAGCTTTGTCATATTAAAAAAAACCACTAATGGCTACAGGTTGCAATGTGGCTCCTATGAGTTTCTCAGAGTATTTATCACACATTTTGTATTATTATTGTATTGTATTGTATTATTGTATGAAGAGCCCGAACAGCAGGTATAAATAGCATTAGTAGTCAAAATGGCAGGCAGTGATGTGGGCTTACCTAAACTCAAATACTTTTTAGGTTCATTCCATATAAGGATTCAAGGATTATAATTAGATTTAATACACAAAAAATTTATGTAAATTTTTTTTTCTGGCAGGTCTCCGTATCACTCCAAGACTGCAATTGTTAGCTGCTCTTCGTTACCTAGCAATAGGTGACATGCAGCTAACAATTGCAGACACAGCAGATATGTCAAAGGCCAGTGTGTGTCGGTGTGTGAGGAGGTAACCTGTGCCATTACCAAAATAGCTTCAAGGCACATAAGGTTTCCTACCCCAGCAGAAGAGCATCTTGAGATGCAGGCCTTTTCAAATATAGCACATATGCCGGTGTGTATTGGCTGTATTGATGGCACTCTGATACCCATCAGGAGCTCTGGCGGAGATGAAGCCGAGTTGTATCGTTGCCGCAAAGACTTCTTTGCACTTAACGTTATGGCTGTGTGTAATGCCTCCCTTGTTTTCACTACTCTTGTGGTGAACTGGGGAGGTAGTGCACATGACTCGAGAATTTTCAATTCGTTTAATCTCTGCCAGGCTCTCCAAGATGGACAGTACCGAGGCTTTCTGCTGGGAGATAGTGCCTATCCACTGCGAAGCTACCTCCTCACTCCTTATGGTAACCCAAACACCCCACACCAACATCGCTTCAATGTGGCACAAATAACAACAAGGAATTGCATTGAGCGAGCCTTTGGAGTGCCGAAGAGAAGATTTGCTGTCCTCTCAAAAACTATTAGGACTGATGTAAGGACAGCAAATAACATCAGTAAACTGCTGTCCTCCATAACATTGCAATTAGAAATAAATTGCCTTTTTTGGAGGGCAGCCCTGCTAATGTGGAGGAGGACCACTCCCAAGGCATCCCTGAGCCATACCATCGGGACAATGTGGTGGGAGGTCAAACCAGGAGATCTCAAATTGCAAATAGATTATTTCCTTAAGCACCTGGTGTCCTGTGGATCTTCATCACTGTCCTTATCTGCCAGTGCACTCCTCATTGATGCACTGATTCAAGGGATGTATGATTTGCTGGAAGATTTATTGTATTGAAGGGAGAAGACTGTAGCAGAGTAAATCATAGTATTTGAGGTTGTCCATGCTACTGAAAATTGTATTTTCATAAGTTTAAATTTGTTGTACAATTGTATTTTATTTAGAATCTGCAAGAAAAGAAGGTACTAGTCACACACAGGAAGTTTTACTTTACAGTATGTATATTTCCTTAGAAAACATGTTTATTAAATTTTTTTTTAATTCTTTAAAATAAAAAAAACAACCATTATTTCAACCAACAAGTTAGAAAAAATAAAAGATAAGATTTTCCAATATGATTTTTAATTGTCAGACCTGTGACACCTTCCAAAAACAGAAGTTAACAATTGTCTCATTGACACAACCAGGCTAAGGACCTCTCCATGGTGGGCTTCTTCATTAGCCTGCTGGACCTCATAGCTCTCCAGCTTCCTTCTTGGTTGTACTTGGGTGGAGTTGATGCTGGTTCACCCCCGCTTCCCCTCACCCTCTTCCTGTATTCCTGGTCCAGTGCCTTGGTTCTAAGAGAAGATATCATTTGATATTATGGAAGAAGGGGATACTAAATGTTAGTGTAAATTAAAATTTTGGAAGTGTATAATTGAGTGGAAAATGCATAAATCTGAGTAAATATGTTAGTATAGCTTAGAGTTATTATTGTGTTTTATGTTTGCATTAATTTAGGCCAGCCCTTGTATAAGCATAAGCTTTTAAGGCACAAGTGAATACAAAGTTCAGATAATAATAATAATAATAATAATAATAATAATAATAATAATAATAATAATAATAATAATAATACAGCTTATTAGGTGTTTCCATAAAATTGTTGAAGTTTACTTTTGTCATCAGAATTAAAGAAAAACATTCCAATTAATTAGATAAATTAGTGAAAAATAAGCTATGTTGAAATATGTTAAAGGTTCTGTAGACTATTTTATGCTTAGCACAAGGATGAGACATTAATGCAATATGTAGGCAAGTGTGGAGGTGGTCAGATAATTGGTAATGGATGATTCCCGAGGTAGATAGTGGAGTGAAGTTTGTCCAAATGTGGTCTAGGAGTGAGGGTTGATGGAAATTATGATTATTAGGATATCTAGTAGGACGAGATATGTGCGGGAAGTAACTTAATGTTTGCATAGAATTTAAAAATGGTTAGAAAGTAAATGGGAAGAATGTTCTATGAGATTGATGTTGAAATCCTGAGATATTATGTTATGTAACGTATGTGTGAACTTTACAGAAGTGGTAATAGAAAATTAGTGATATATTTCCTTCCATACCTTTTAAAGAGAAAGATTTTTTTAAGAATACCAGGAAACATTGGAAAAAAAAATTCTGTAATGACATCAATGTAGCTCATAGACTTGGCAGTAAATTAAAATAGTATCAAAAGAAGCCAATGATACTCAAACTTTACAGCCGCCTAAAAAAAGATGAAATCACGAGTCCCTGCATCACAATGAGACCTAACTGTTGTCACTATTCACAATTATTACCTCCTTTTATCCACTACTACAATTACGACCACCATTGTTTCAGATTCTCTCTCCTACCACTGTTCTTATTATAATCAGAATCATTACACTTGTAGTGGTCTAGTGTTGTTTCTGGACATGTGTAGGATAGGTTGTATGCTCTTTACCCACCTATACCTACCTACTTATACCCACCTATACATATTTGTATTCTCCAATTACCTCTTATATTATACTTTCTTTCTCAATTTTTTTATGACTATCAATGGAAAATCTGCATGAATCACTGTATGATAATGTTATTAGTGACAACTTTACAGATGCAGATAATATTGGCATTAAGATTATTAGAGCAGTAAATGGTCATGTTGACCTTGACTCTCTTTCCAAATATTACAGTATTGAGGAAAACAATTCACACATTAGTATCCCGTCACAAGCCTCCCTCAACATCCTACACCTCAATGTTAGATCCCTTCAGAAAAATTTTGATAGTTTATCCTCTATCGTTAAATGCTTCAGTAACCAACCTCACATTATTGCATTATCAGAAACTATATAGAAACTATATAGAAAATTAGTGATATATTTCCTTCTCTATCTTTTAAAAGGAAAGAATTTTTAATAATAGTCACCACCATTTCAGCTGCACTCTCACTGTTAGTTTACTGAGGAAGGGAGAGGCCACTAATTATTATGGCGTCCCTCCTTCCATACTGACTCACGTCATCTATTTGGTTTTCTAATTGAGCTACTCATTGCGTGAATTTCAAAAGTTTGTAATGGAAATATGTTGCAAAACATTGGAGTAGTGAAATACAGGAGGTTGGCCATTCTAGCAGTCTTCCTTTCTCCCTAATCAGGCATACACCTCTTACATGTCACAGTCCTTTCATAACTCTCACTTATCTACTATATATTATTCTAACCCCGTAACTCAGTTCTGTGTGTGTGTGTGTGTGTGTGTGTGTGTGTGTGTGTGTGTGTGTGTGTGTGTGTGTGTGTGTGCAGATTAGACTTACTTTCTTTTAATGTGCTCCCAGCTTCTCCTCAATTGTTTAACTGTTCGAGGAGACTGTCCGCTTTCCTGGGAGGGAAGGGTCAGTTGACTTAGAAGTCAAGTCATCTGCCCTTCCCTCAATGAGTTCAATCAACTGATGAACTTGGTCATCATTGATTGGTGCAACCTGTAAAGTATGCTACAGTGAGTTTTGTGAACAGATGACTTATTTAGAACTAGCAAGATTACAAACATGTAATGATAGTGGATATGGCAAAAAATGTATAATACAATATATATATATATATATATATATATATATATATATATATATATATATATATATATATATATATATATATATATATTGTTACGGTCACACCGTAACGGACACGGTTCTTATGCCCTAGTGCCGGGTGTCCACTTATGAACAACCCAGTCACAACCACGTTACGGGCGTGTAGGAACTGTAGTGCTGATGTTTAGACGTCCTTTTAACCCACCAAAGGACAAGGAAAGTCGACTATCCCGTAGGACTAGTCACTCCGAGGGCCACACGCCGGTGGCTGGACAATAGGCTATAAACAAGAAGTGCCTGGTTAAGGAACCTATGCACTCTTAGCCCCCAAACACAGCACCTACAGCCACCCCGTAAACGTTAAGAGGTCGCCAGTTCTTTTAACCCTCCAAAGAACAAGGAATCTCCCAGTAGTAACCACCTTCTCCTCCTTACATTCTAAAGAGACTTACAGCGAGTACAAGATTACAGTGCCTAGACAAGGAGCTATCGCTCCAATCAGAATACCGCCCACAAGGTGTCCCTCCATCCACTTCTGGCTGAACAACTCCTCCCGACTCTAATAACACCCTGCAAAGTAGCCTCCCGCGAGGGGACTCCGTACAGTCCGTTATATGAGTCGTAATTAATTAACACTAAGACGGGATTACTCCTCGTCTGTGTTATCAAACAAGAGGCCCCAGATGATAGGCTCTCTCTCTCTCTCTCACAATGAGGACAACGAAGACAACGCCGAAAAGAGCAAACAACGCCGACAAAGCAGACAACGCCGAAAACTACTTCCCCAAGACTCAACAGCCTGACAATATCCCTAGGTGGAGTTCACCGCCAGCTAGATGGTAATTGTACAACCACACACTCGTCTTTCCCACTCTCGGCACGGTAACCTGGTCCTCGTATAGACAGGGCCTTACTGTCTAGCTACACAGATTACAACAGAACTAACAGGCCAATCGTATAACCCCTTCCCTTAAATATGAGGAGGTTACACACGGAATGCCAAATTAAGGAGAGTGAGACGAGGGAGGATGTGTTCTTGGTGGCTGGCCAGCGGGAACTAAGTCTAACTCTCTCACGCACAAAAACCCCCTCCTCCGGCGCAGTGTTATCATATGATGTTCTTCCTGGCGGACTCGTCTCGCCCACACCGCGTCACAAGCATAGCCTAATAAGACTCTCTTTCACAATGACACTGTTCCGCTCATAAGCAACGTAGAGATAACAAGCATATGAGAAGCAGCAGAAAAGAATTGTTTACAAGATAGGATACCTGGCAACACAAAGAAGAAAGAAGGAAAGTCAGGAAAATTAGGAGAATGAGAAGAACTGAAATTAAAGTGAAAGCCTAAGCAAAACTCGCTGGCAACTCATCACCCTCAACACTCCTTCTGTTCCCGCTCTCTCTCTCTCTCTCTCTCTCTCCCCCCCCACCCCCCCCACCCCCACGTCCTGGCTGGACGACACCTGATCTCCAACACTTCCCGCGTGGTGGGGCCCGCAACACGCCACATACTCTGCCTCCCCACTAACACAAAGAATGTAACTCTCTTCCATGCCCAGCCGCACCCAGCTGACACAAAGCACACTCCCACGCACGTGGAAAGCACACACCCTCCACAACACCCCGCATGCCTCTCCACTCCTCCTCAGAAAAACTTCACTCTGCTGCTACTGGGCCGGACCAACCTCTTAACATTCTTCCTTCTCACTCTCAGGGAATCTTCATTCCTCTGTGGGGGCTTGACTCCTGTCTTCCGCAGACGATGTTATGGTGACAGGCGGGGCCCGCAACAATATATATATATAAATCAATATTCATGCAATACAATATAACAAAGGGCTTTAAGAACAGGTACCCTTGTGGGTCCTACCAATAATTTCACCTTCTATATGAACCACTTCCTGTCACGCATTCATACCTACAATGTAATACTAGAAGTTATCATCAATATTCTTTTGCAAATGTTTCATGTTAACGTGACTTTGCTGTTATGTGTATGGAAACAAGGGTACGGAGAAGGATGAGGATTGGATCTGTTAGGCGAGGGTATGTCCACTCATGTTACCGGGAATATATGACCTTATTTTGGAAAAACACACTTATTGATTACCTTAATTTCTACAGTGACATCCTATATGATTGATGATAATAGTCTAGTATTATAATTAAATCGAGAAACATGCAAATCTTACCTTAAGAGTAGACATGTTGATGGAGTGCGAAACCTGAGAAACGTTTACGTTTTGGACGCCTAGTCAAGCATACCAATCACGCCGCCACACACTTGCTGGTGAATGTTGGTACGCCTGTCTCCAACGTCATGCGCCACGGCCATCGTGTTGACAAATTGTCCTTGAAACCTGCCACGTGGTATACCCGACGGTCGGGCGCATCATGCTCTATCGCATCCCGATGAAAAATGTTGCGTTCTTGAAACTGGCCCCTAGGGCCGGTTTCAAGAACAAATCGTCGTAGCCCGATCGGGCACTTCTGCATCGGAACCACATTGTTCAGTTTCAAGAAGACGTTTTTGGCCGTAGAGTCCCCGACGTGGAGTGGTGTGATGGGAGAATTTCATGGTGCAGCTACCCCCTGCCCGACGAGGCACTCCATGGCTTAACTTACGGACAAATAGAGCATCTTTGGGCATGAAATCGTAATAGGTAGACTCTAAAATACTTTTGCAGATTCATATCCTCAAATCTACTTGATTTTTTAACTCGTAAGCAAATAATTAATGATTCTCAGTATCAGAGTTGTGATCCCGTTACAAACGCATGATTACACTCCATGGACACTCCGACGCCTGTCTATAGAGATTTCCACCTGGCATCTTATTTAACACATCGGCGATGATTCAAGGCTCTTTGGAGAAAAAGGTAAGTTTTCAACTTTACCTAGCGATAGAAATTTGTGGTTAGAATAGAATTAGGAAGACGTTGTGTAGAAATGGTGCATAGATTTAAAGTAGAGGTGTTTAAATATAGGCCGCCCAAGCCCATCATCCTATTACTTGCATTATCATCGTTAAATTTAATTTTTAATGAGTCAAAAGTATGTTTTGGCCCAATCAAATGCAACATTATGAGAAAAGGTAACCATAGTGAAAATATCAACGCATATATAAGCACCGAAATGTTTAAAACTTAACTAATCCGGAGGAATAATGGTCCCATTGCTTTCATTGAACATCCCCCAAAACTATGTAAACTTGTTGTTTGCTTAGAAACATCTTTCATAAAATAAGGCTAGGTTGGGTAATTGAAGGTTGTCTTTCTGTGCGAGGGGACTGACGGTTAATGAGGTTAGGTTAGGTTATTGAAGTTGTGTTAACAGAAAACAAACATTTGTTGCCAATAAAATTAAACAATGTGGGAAAAAGGAAACTATAGTGAAAATATCAGTGCATATATATATAAGCAGGGAAATGTTTAAAACTTTTGTTAACTAATTCTGAAAAATAATGGTCCCATTGTTTTCATTGAACATCCCCCAAAACTATGTATGCTTGTTGTTTGCTTTGAAACACAATTAATAAAATTAGGCTAGGTTGGGTAAGTGAAGGTTGTCTTTCTGTGTGAGGGGACTGACGGTTATATTTATGTGGTGTACTTTGCATGACATGCTGTCCTTAAGTTAAGTGGATTCTTTCTATGTGCGCGGATTGTTTAAATCCGCGTACACTGACAGAATACAGAATACAATATACGGTCGCCAAGAACATTCGCCGATGTGATATAATTATCGCTATTGTTTTTATTTTATCGTATATGGCGAAAATGGCGAGCGCCAGCGCGAGCCCTGAACTCATGTTATGTTATTGTAGATATTGATTGCTCTAATTAAAATGTTTTCTGCAACATGGACAACGTTGCAGTAATAGATCGAGTTCGCAACGTTATTGACGTGGGTGCAGTCCTTCAGCCTCAACATCCTAGATGCAGGCGACGTATCTCCCGGCAGAGGATAGACCCCTTTGATGAGTGCACCGATGAAGAGTTCATTGAGAGGTTTCGCCTCTCGAAGGATTGTGACAAATCTTCTCAATGAACTACGTCAGCACCTTCCCACCTCAATAAACAGAAGGGATAAGAGCATATATACCTATCAATATGTATATGTCATCCAAAATCTTTAAACCAGTTTATAAAAAGTAAAAGCTATATCTTATTTAAATATGGCTGCTATCTCCTGATCAAAACAAGAATTTTCAATTTTAGACATAGATTGTAGCTTTGTCATTAAAAAAAAATTCACTAATGGCTACAGGTTGCAATGTGGCTCCTATGAGTTTCTCAGAGTATTTATCACACATTTTGTATTGTATTATTGTGTGAAGAGCCCGAACAGCAGGTATCAATAGCATTAGTAGTCAAAATGGCAGGCAGTGATGTGGGCTTAGATAAACTCATATACTTTTTAGGTTCATTCCATATAAGGATTCAAGGATTATAATTAGATTTGGTACACACCAAAAATTTATGCAAATTTTTTTTTCTGGCAGGTCTCCGTATCACTCCAAGACTGCAATTGTTAGCTGCTCTTTGTTACCTAGCAACAGGTGAATTGCAGCTAACCATCGCAGACACAGCAGATATGTCCAAGGTCGGTGTGTGTCGGTGTGTGCCATTACCAAAATAGCTTCAAGGCACATAAGGTTTCCTACCCGAGCAGAAGAGCATCTTGAGATGCAGGCCTTTTTAACTATAGCACATATGCCGGGGTGTATTGGCTGTATTGATGGTATTCTGATACCCACCAGGAGCCCTGGCGGAGATGAAGCCGAGTTGTATATGTATCGTTGTCGCAAAGACTTCTTTGCGCTTTATTAACGTTATGGCGGTGTGTAATACCTCCCTTGTGTTCATTACTCTTGTGGTGAACTGGGGAGGTAGTACACATGACTCGAGAATTTTCAATTCGTCTCGTCTCTGCCAGGCTCTCCAAGATGGACAGTACCAAGGTTTTCTGCTGGGATAGTGCTTATCCACTGCGAAGCTACCTCCTCACTCCTTATGGCAACCCCACACTAAGGCTGCGTTTACACCAAGCGAATCGTGTCGAGTCGAGTCTCAAGTCATTTGATGCGATTCATTTTGATGCATCTCCGTTTACACAGACTGCGTCAACCCAAGACAAGTAACTACACAGTGACCCATTTGATTTCAGGGAGAATGGACGAATATTCTCTTGCTGAAGTAACTGCTTTGGTCTGGCTTCGTCGTCGCAGCTTGACTGCAACAAGAAGCAATAGGGCTACAACAAAAGCTATGGCAGTTCGTGACAGCTTGAAGGAATATTTTATTTCCCTAGTTGGAGCTCTTGAGTGGCAAGACCGAGCGATCCAACGTAATGTGTAGTTCATAGTAAATAAGTCAAATATAGTTCATAGCCTAATATGAATAAAATTGTCTTACCTGTATACAATAACCGTATGTATACATATAGTTCATAGCCTCATCAAATGGTCCACAATTAATTTAAAAAAAAACGGTTGTCTTACCTGAATACAATAACGGTATGTATAGCTCATGGCCTAATAAATGGTTCAAAATGAATAAAACTGTTGTCTTACCTGTACACAATACAGCAGCAACCTCTTTCCATAAAGCAGCAATGACATCATGATCCCGGTGGTTGGGGTCACTGGATTCATAAATAGCAGGGCGCTCTCGAACTAAGTTGATTAGGAGTTCTACCGGCAAACTTGAAGACACCACGGCAGACTCGCTGTGACTCACGTCAAAAGTAGACCCAGCCCTATATGTGACTCGACGCGACGCGACGCGACGCGACAGGACGTGACGTGACGAAGCATTCGGTGTAAACGGTATTTTTCAAACTCCCATTCAAATCAGTGTTAAGACTGGGGTGGCGTCATGAATTATCTTGACTTGACGTGACTCGACTAGCTTGGTGTAAACGCACCCTAGTGTAAAGGGGGTTTTACACGGCCGAGCATGTTGGCCAACACGCTCATCAAACCTCCAACACAACATGTTTGAAGAGTTGTTACACGTTCAAACCAAACTGACAGACAACCTCAGTCGGTGCCAAAAGGAGAAGGAAGGGGCAACATGTCCCTTACCCAAGAAGAGGTGATGGCAGTCGGGATAGTGATTGCCCTCAACGAAAAGAAGAGGAAGCGTTCAAAGTGGACGAAGGACTGGTTTCTGAAAAGGGACCAAATGTCTCATAGCAACTTAATGAAGGAGCTGAAATTAGACCCAGATGATTGGCGCAATTATATGCGCATGGACGAATCAACATATTTAGAACTTTTGAATATGGTCACTCCATTCATTACTTGTAAAGACACCGTTATGAGGAAGTCCATTAGCCCTCATGAATGGCTGACCGCAACATTGCGTTTTTTTAGCAACGGGCAGATCTCTGCAAGACTTGAGATTTTCAGCTGTAATCGCAACTAGCACCTTATCTAGAATTATACCAGAAACTTGTGATGTCATCTACCAAATACTTAAGAAGGATTATTTGAAGGTGGGTTATGATATTCACAATGTAATATTCATTTATTGTGGAAAATCAGTAGGCTACATAGTTAGGATAAGTGAAAAAATACTGAAACCTGTTGAAATGTACAATACTTCTAACCAGTGGCAAAGGTAGGGACAGAACCAAACCAATCCAAAAGTGTAACCCTTGATATGTCATTCTTCAAAGATAATCATTTATAATATAGGCCAACAAAACTATTAAAATATAACCTAAAATACAAATAAACCAAGTAAATACCTTCTCATGTCAATCAAAATTAAAAAAAACATAAATAATACCAATTAATCCAAAACAAAATACCCCTCGTTTGCCAGCCTACAAGTTCTAACATATGAAATTGTTACAAAGGCTGAAAATTTGCGAAATATTGAGACATATTGGAGTTACTATTAGAATTATCGCTTTCAAGAAAGGAACTTGAAGACTGTGGTAATGGTGTTGCAAAAGATTCATGTGAATGGTATGTGTCAGTTACAATTTTAGAATAGGCAGTCAAATTCCCATTTTCTGCTTAAAAAAGCACATCAGTTATCAATTTCCTAGCAAAACTTGCTGTTTTCTTGTCCAGGGAGTCGAGTCCTTGGCCTATGTACTTCCCAAAAGTCTCATTGGGAGTATCATGTCTTTCAGATCCCTTTTCTAAGTTTCGAGCGACCAGGTCTAAAACGTGATCTGCTTTAGTAGGCCTAGTGTTTCCCCTGCTCCGTTTCACTACAGGAGTATTGCTGCATGAAGGTATTTCATCATCATCTGGTGGCTCGGTACCATTCTAGAAAAATGAGAACACCTATAAATATATTGCAAGACAATAATATCTATCTCTATCTCTCTCTCCCCTTCCTTTTTTTTCCTTCCTTACTTCGTAACCGTTTTCTTTTCCCACCCAACCTTCCACATCATCCTCTCTCTCTCTCTCTCTCTCTCTCTCTCTCTCTCTCTCTCTCTCTCTCTCTCTCTCTCTCTCTCTCAATGCACTGTATCTTGCATCTGTTTCAGTTTCCTGCAACAGAAGAGGAGTGGAAGATTGTTGGAGAACAGTTCGAGTTTAGATGGAATTTTCCCCACTGTCTCGGTGGTGTTGATGGAAAGCATGTATGGATAACGCCGCCATCAGAATCAGGGTCTTATTATTGGAATTACAAAGGATACAAGTCTTGTGTTAATGGCAGTTGTAAATGCGAACTACGAATTCATTATGGCAGACATTGGAACTAATGGTCGCGTATCAGATGGAGTCATTGATAATACAGAATGTGGTAAGCGACTCAAAGATGAAAAGCTCTGCATCCCGCATGAGTCAATAACAGCTAATTCAGATTGTGTTTTACCATATGTATTCGTGGGAGATGAGGCATTTGCATTAAGGACAGATTTCCTGAAACCTTATTCTCAAAAGGACCTAGATAATGAGAAGCGAGTATTCAACTACAGGCTGTCAAGGGCACGGAGAGTGGCAGAAAATATCTTCGGCATTATGGCTTCCCGGTTTAGAATTTTTCACACTTGCATAAATCTCAAATTGACAAGTATTGACAAAGTAGTCATGGCATGTGTTGTGCTACATAATTATTTGCGTAAAACATGTCCTTCAGACTATTCCCCAGAGGAGTGCTTCCATAGGGAGGATAGAGTAAGGAAAATTACTTTGCCAGGTTTAACTGCATCTCCAAAAAATTTAGCAGGTTTACAACACGGTCAAGGCTCACGAAATTATTCTGAAATTGCCAAGGTAGTAAGAGATAAATTTAAGGATTACTTTGTAAATGTCGGTGCAGTACCGTGGCAAAACAACTACATATAAATAATGAAAATAGGTAAGTTAGGCCTACTCTACAGAGTAATGCACACCTTCAAACTGTACAGTATGACTGGAATTGAGTAAAATAGTGTATTGAAATATTTCTTTCCAAAATAAATAAATACAATGGTTATGATGTTTAATTGATTCATTATTTAAATGTCTGGCTCAAGTTTAACCCTCAGATCCAGGATGGCCTCTTGGATTCTTAATAAAATGATGTTTTGTAATCCAAAATGGTATGAAACTTCAGACTAATATACCAGAGAAGTCAAGAGACACAATTTAAAACCCAGATTGTAAAATTATGAAAGCGGCCATAAAACTGAATACAATCATCTACCCATAGCCAATAAAAAAAACAACTATGATAAAAGGCCACCCTGGTTCTGAAGGTTAGGCTACTAATCATGTTCTCCAGCTTTGGGCAAATCCTTGCAACTCACCTCTTCATTAACAGATTCCACATTTGATGTACTCTCTCGTGGCAACTCTTGATCACATGTGAACATCATGTCTTCAAAATACCAGAAAGTGGGTGTGTAAATGTCATCAGTTGAATTGCTAGACTTCTTAGAGCTCTCATGTTTTCGAAGTTCCCTTCTAAAAGAACTACGGAGACAGTTGATTTTTTTCATCACATCATCCCGCGTGCATTGTGGGTCAAGTGCTTGTAGCTTTCCATGCAATTCATCTATACCTTTATTTCTTAAATTCCTATTCGAGTATTCTTTCGATTTCACCTTCCACAACGCTATATGGTTCCTATATATGTCAATGAAATCCACCATAATTTCCCTTTCCTTGTCCTTAACGGCACACGTGTCACTCATTTTGGAAATGATAGGCCAAGTCTGTCACTGAAGGAGCTGCTATATATGTTTACCTCCGCGCGATATGAGTATGTCTGACGGTTTAAGACTGATGACCGTTCACACATTCAAACATGGACATGGACTGAGCAAGCTCCGCTCACAAAAGTCAGGCCCGATCAGACATCCGTCCAACACGTTGGTCCAACATGTTTACCCCTTTCACACGTTCAAACATTCTCTCAAACATCGTGTTGTCAAACGTGTTGGCCAACATGCTTGACCGTGTAAAACCCCCTTAAGACGAGTGGATGTGTGTGTATGAATTGTTGCGTGAGCTTCGTCTACATTGTAGACGAAGCTCACGCAAGGCACATATCTGCTTCAATAGGTGTCTCACAGCTCTCAAAACCACAAGACCAAGAAACACGACCCTAAGCTAAGCCACCAGCAACAAGGTGCCGTGGCATGTATTTGAATAGTTAATATGTACAAAAAGACAACGACGAGACCCGAACCAACTCTAACGTCCGACTCAGACAGTAGCCCAGAGCAGACTGAGGCTGAGCGTCATCGTCACGCACCGTCCCCAATCCCCACCAGCCACTGGTGCCATCCAGCACCACGAGGGACCTCTGCACAACATTATCCTCTTCCTCGAAAGAATGGCTCAAAGGATGCGATGTAAAGCCTGTTACCGTACTGAGCAAACGGGTAACACAAATAACACCCACAAAGGGACAAAAAACAGGGCAACACAGCGAAAAAATACGAATGGAACTATAACGGGGCTCACGAGACGCACTACCCAGAGCAAGAAAGGCACGAAACCTAACCCTCACGCCACCCTTCGCTAAAGGTCGCCGCCACAAGGCTACACTGTAGCGGTCTCCCCTTGAAACAGACCGCTTGCAACCACATTCTCTAATTATGTACATCGAATAACTATAACTATTATAAACCTTTTATTTTCATAGTTTTCATTATTCTCTTTATTTCAATGTACTCATTATGTTTCTTTATTTATGTTTTTCTTTTGCTTTTATGTTTATCTATTTTGTTGCGCTACAAACCAGCCCGTCAACATCAACTTGTCACGCTCTGTCCTCGGACAGGGCGCATACACCATTTATATATTTCTTGTTCAAATTCATATTTTGTTTATTGATAACTATATTTTTGATAATAAATAACTTCAACTGGAGTCGAGTTTTCTCTCTCCAGCCAACCAACTAGCTACACGAGTACTCCCGAGCACCAGCTCTTTCAACACTCCCTATCTCAAAATCACACAACTACATCTATTCCCTAGTACCTAGTCACTATATATATATATATATATATATATATATATATATATATATATATATATATATATATATATATATATATATATATATATATATATAATTGGAGTATCAGGGACTTCAACCCGGTCCGACATAGGAGGAGGTCCGGGTTTATGTTACCCTGGGGAAAAATATAAAATAACCAAATTGATATTTTAGGGGCTTTGGTATGATGGCAAAATTACTGTACATATAATCAATTTCAGTAAAAAAAATATCTTCACAAAGTAAAACCTTATTTTTATATACTTCTCTATTTCCTATTTTTTTTATGAAAGATCTGCTGGGAATCAAGCCCTAAAAAAGCCTTCCTTCCCCGCCGCCTATGGTTGTAATAAATGAATCGACCCAAAGAGTTTTATACTTATTTTTGTAGTAGTAGTTGTCCTACCTTCTCACATATATTGAATTATGAAACCCATGTGAAGAGCATTGAAACCGCAAGTCTATCGTTAAACCAGTTTTCATCCTACCTAACTTTTTATATGCGATTTTTTTAAATCGATCGATTCTTGATCGTCATGAAAATTAACCTATGTATAATAGAGTTTTTAACAATAATAGAAAATCACCCTATAACATTACATTTTGGGTGATTAATGTAATAAATAAATATTTGGCATTCTACTGTAGTCTCTGTTCAAACATCCATTTTCTGTTATCAAAACGCCGCAATATATCACAGCTACATCCCCTATCCCTCCCCTATACTCCTCCCCGATGCGCGTGTCCCAACCTTGTATATAAAATTTGCTCACAGCGACGGGTTTCGACGCGGTGCTGTGGCGAGGTATTCCTTTGGTCAGTGGTCACTTCCAGCCACCAAGCGCTGACACTGGCCCCCCCTGACACTCCGTGTTCTCCAGTTGATGTCTTCTTGTCTCTGCTTGGTGTTTGGTCTTGCCTTGTAGCTGCCTTTAGGTTCTGGGAATGTCAAGGCTCACCACTGGGTCTCGTGCTCCCCGCTTTGCGAGGGTGTCGCCTTTTTCATTCCCGGTGATGCCAACGTGTGATGGGATCCAGTTCATGTTAACTGTTCGGCCTTGGCTTTGGATAGCTGTGGCTGTGGTGAGAATATTGTGTGTCAGAGGTATATGTTTTCATTGTTTTCAATTTTTATTTAGTGAGGCGATGGCTGTCATGGAATCTGTTTATGAGGACATTGTGGTTGTGGAAGGTGTGTACGTGTGTACGTGTGTACGTGTTATGGCTACCAGCTCTGTTTGGGTGAAAGAAGAGAAGTCGGTAACCAGTAGAGCTGTGGTGGCGGTGTTGACAGCTTTGGCAGTAGTCATGGCTATCACCACATTGCCTCTCGTCGCACTGGTGATGGTTGTGGTGGTGTCGGCGGTGGTGGGGACGACGGCGGCGACGGTGTCTGCTGTTCACTGTGCACACGAACGCTGCACCTGCTTTTCCTCCCTGTGGCTCTGCAGACCTGTCGGTGTAGTAGATTGTTGTGATTGCTGTCTGGTCGTTGGCAGCCTCGTGGATGCTTTGTAGTCCATGCTGCCGCAGTTCCACCTTCACGATGTCCTGTTTTTTCTTCCGTAGTGACGAAATAGTTGTCGTGTGCGGCTGCTGCCTCCAGGGAAGGCTTGTGTGAGCCTCCCGGGGGACAGCAGCGGCCCTCACCTCGTTCCAGGTGACTCCAAGGTCGTGTAGGGTCGCTGCTATCTTGGTGATCCACTTGCCCTGTTCGCGTTGTCCTTCCTGATGGCGTTGTAGTGCTGGGTGGACGTGATCGGGGAAGGAGAGAGAGAGAGAGAGAGAGAGAGAGAGAGAGAGAGAGAGAGAGAGAGAGAGAGAGAGAGAGAGAGAAGTGTGTGTGTGTGTGTGTGTGTGTGTGTGTGTGTGTGTGTGTGTGTGTGTGTGTGTGTGTGTCTGTGTGTGAAAAAAGATTACTGAACGTATATTATCTTTTGCTATGAAGAAATTGAATAGTTAAGACTTTTTGTGGGCTCTTCAGCATTTTATCTAGCAATTCAGTCCTAAGAAATATTTTTACGAGTGTATAATGTACTCCTGCTGAAATATTGTTTTTACTCGTCATGTATTGAACTTTTAAATTAATTGATTATATGATAAAAAAAAAAAATCTTGATAATGGTACTTACTTGACTGCTGGGATATATCAAATGATCCACAGCAAGACTTCAGCAAGAGGATCAACAAGAAAATCATGAACTTCATCTTCTTGATGTTAGCTTAGAGAGAAAGTGATAACATTTAAAAATATGTATATATAATCATCTTAAAACATTTTCATTCCATTCATTCGTCATCATAATTGTTGTCTTAAATTCTGATTGATATTGTGAATTTTATATATAGGGGACCTTAACGTATTGTGTATATGAACCTATTAGAGAATATTTTTTTTTTTATAAAATAACATAGAAATCCAGACTACACAACCAATAAAGTCTCAACTTTGTTGTCTTAACATATAGAAAATATCTTGAGAAGAAAAAAAGAGTATTAGAGTAGCTCATTAAAAGATGCATGAAGTCAGAAGTGTATCAAGAAGCCAGGTATCGTGACCTATACGACAGCATGTGGACAAAGAAGCGAGGGTAATGAAATGAATCCCTTACGGGAAATAGTCAGAAAGACTACATAAGTTTAGGGAAAATAACCTCTATGGGGTGCTAGTGATACCAAGACCGTCGCGGGTGGATTAGAAAGTAAACAAAATACAATTAATCCCCCTATATATTCACAGAGACGTAACAACACAAGTTTAAGAAAAATAGCCAGTACGGATTGTTATTGAGTAAAAGCAGACGATATTGGCCTTTAAACTAGATTAGATGGAGGGCTGGTATCAATTGCAAAGGTGTACAATTATACAATTAACTGTGTATGTTACAGGTTGAGGGAAAATATTCTGTATGGATTGTTTGTTAAGAAACACAGTAACTTTAGCTTGTAACACAAATATATGGGAGAGCTTGTGTTCTTTGTAATCTTATGAGAGTGACTTTTGTATAAAGCAGCCTAGAGCGCAGGACATTCACTCCATTACCGTCCGCCAATCACTGGAAGTTATCAGAGTTCTTTAGCTCAAAATGGAGACTCTACTATGAATGGTATGTAAGAACTACAGTTCGGTAACACAGTCATTATAGTAGCTCATAGGATGTTAGGTTAAGATATACTTATTTTTATGTAGGAATTGTATTTATGTGACATGTAAGGATGTTATTCGCTTCACGGGAAAGTATTTATTATATGAATATGTGTATTATATAGATGTAACTATGTTAAAGCGATTGTGATTATGATTAATTAATTATTATGAAATGGAAGCGATTTTGATGAATTGACGAGTCAAACAAGTAATGAAGTTATGTTAGTTTTTAATAACTAGATTGTAGAAAACTTAACAGTGTTCCATTACCCCGTGACCTAATAGTATCAGTATAGAACACAAAATCGTTGCAATAAGAGATGATGAAACAGGTCTTACTGCCCTTGTAGAAACCTATTTGAAGATGGTGGTCGTTTGTTTTTAAACGTATTGTGTTACACTGCAACTATCAATAAACAGCCGAAACCTGTCATCCCAGCTATCGAGCAAACTGTTTACGACAGGTGATATGGTCTAATTTTTTTCTGTTCGCCAAGTTCGTCTACCTATTCAATCTTGGATGGTAAGAGGTGCTTCTGGCATTTCAACTCTGCTAAGTGGGAGGACCCGAGGCAGTACTATTCTTATTTTCCTTGGGATGATTACTGCTTCCATGTCAGAGATCCTTCTCTTTGTGCCGAGCGCATAACAGAGGTGATTGTCTCTGGCATGGAGCTATACATTCCTTATACTTTCTCTAATACTAAAGCTAAAAGCCCTGGTTTAACTCTGCTTGTTCTCGTGCTGTCAATGATAGAGAGGCGGCTCACAAACGGTGCCGTAGCCATCCATCTGCTGAAACTCATACCCTATATATTTCTGCCCGTAATCATGGCAAATCTATTCTCCAGCTTACTAAAAACTTTTTCATTAATAGAAAATGTCAAAGTCTTTCCAACTCTAACTCTTCTCGTGATTTCTGGCATCTAGCCAAAAATATCTCTAAGAATTTTACTTCTTCATCTTTCCCTCCTTTACTTCAACCAGATGGCCCCACAGCTGTTTCTTCTTTCTCTAAAGCTGAACTCTTCGCTAAAACTTTTGCTACCAACTCTACTTTGGATGATACTGGGCATATTTCTCCTACTCCTCTACCCTCTGACTACTTCATCCCTAAAATTAAAAATCTTTATCATGACGTTTTCCAGGCCCTCTCTGGTCTTGATTCTCGGAAGGCTTACGGTCCGGATGGAGTCCCTCCTATTGTTCTCAAAAACTGTGCTTCAGAACTCGCTCACTGCCTGGTCAAACTCTTTCGTCTATGTCTCTCTACTTCTACCTATCCTTCTTGCTGGAAGTTTGCTCATATTCAACCTGTCCCTAAAAAAGGTGACCGCTCCAATACTTCTAACTACCGCCCTATAGCTTTGATTTCCTCCTTTTCTAAAGCCTTTGAGTCTGTCCTTAACAAGAAGATAATGAAGCATCTATCAGCTTACAACCTTCTCTCTAATTGCCAGTATGGTTTCCGTAAAGGCCGATCTATTGGTGATCTTCTTGCTTTCCTAACTGAATCTTGGTCATCCTCTTTTAGGGACTTCGGTGAAACCTTTGCTGTCGGCCTTGACATATCGAAATCCTTCGATAGAGTCTGACATAAATCTTTAATTTATAAACTACCCTCCTACGGATTCTATCCTTCTCTCTGTACCTTCATCTCCAGTTTCCTTTCCGACCGATCTATTGCTGCTGTAGTGGACGGTTACTGTTCTTCTCCTAAAAATATCAACAGTGGTGTTCCTCAGGGTTCTGTGCTATCACCCACTCTCTTTCTATTATTCATCAATGATCTCCTAAATTTGACTCAATGCCCTATCCACTCCTATGCTGATGACACCACCTTGCATTTTTCAACGTCGTACAACCGACGCCCAACCCAACAAGAATTAAATGACTCAAGACGAGATGCTATAGGACGCTTAACTTCTGATCTTTCAATAGTTTCTGATTGGGGCAGAGCAAACCTTGTTTTGTTCAATGCCTCAAAACCTCAATTTCTACAACTATCTACTCGACATAACCTTCCAGATAACTATCCCCTCTTCTTCAACGACACTCAATTTCCCCTCTCCTCCACATTAAACACACTCGGTCTATCCTTTACTAAAAATCTAAACTGGCAATTTCATATCTCTACTTTTGCTAAATCAGCTTCCAAGAAGTTAGGTGTCCTATGGCGTCTGCGTCCATTTTTCTCTCCCTCTCAGCTGCTTGCTCTGTACAGGGGCCTTATCCGCCCATGTATGGAGTATGGCTCTCATGTCTGGGGGGGCTCAACTCATACAGCTCTTTTAAACAGGGTGGAGTCCAAAGCTTTTCACCTAATCAACTCTCCTCCTCTAATTGACTGTCTTGACTCTTTAAGTCACCGCCGCAATGTTGCATCTTTATCTATCTTCTACCGCTATTTTCATGCAGACTGCTCTTCTGAACTTGCTAATTGCATGCCACCCCACCTCCCGCGGCCTCGCTGCACAAGACTTTCTACTTCTTCTCATCCTTATTCTGTCCATCTACCTAATGCAAGAGTTAACCAGTATCTTCACTCTTTCATCCCTTACACTGATAAACTTTGGAACTCTCTTCCTTAGTCTGTTTTTCCACCTGCCTATGACTTAAACTCTTTCAAAAGAGGAGTGTCAAGACACCTCTCATACTAAATTGAACTGCCCCCCCGTGTTTTATTTCTCCTACTTTCTTCTTTACAGGGTCTGGCGACAAGCGGGATTTTTTTATACTTAATTTTTTTTTTCCTTAGGCAGTACCCTTTTAATCCAAAAGAAAAATAAATAAATAAAAGCCACCGGAAAGATCTGCTTGGTGTTAAAGAAACAATAGATTTCCGCTAGTAGGTAATTGCAAAATTCTGCTCCATTATCACATAATAATCACATAATAATCACATAATTATCAAGATGTAGAGTAAGGGCACTGAAGATGGGTCCCTATGGCATGAGCAATGGCTGTTGCCGTGTTATTCTTTACTAGAGCAAGAACTACAGATTAAGAGAAATGGTTCACACACGCTAGAAGATATTGTTAATCCTGGTATCTCTTAGGTAATTGTTAAAGTTAAAGTTAAAGTTAAAGTTGCATGGATTTCAGTTCCGGTATCCATCAATGAAGATGCTCTCCAGAACGTCAGCCAGGCAAGCCCAACCCCCCACTGTGGTGCCCGACCACAGCAGTTCCTCCCCAGTAAACAGCTTAAGCATCACAAGCCCGGGCGGGGACTCGATCTGCCGACCAAGCGAATGGAAGACCAGCACGCTACCACTGTACTAGCCAGGAAGCAATTTAAAAAAAAATAATACTGTTGCATGGCTGCTCAGGTTTTTTTTTTTTCCATTATAAGGGTACCGGCTAAGGGAAAAACAATTAAATATAAAGAAAAAAATCCCGCTTGTCGCCAGACCCTGTAAAGAAGATAGTAGGAGAAAAAAAAATGGGGGGGGCAGCTCAATTTAGTATGAGAGGTGTCTTGACACTCCTGTTTTGAAAGAGTTTAAGTCATCGGCAGGTGGAAAAACAGACAAAGGAAGAGAGTTCCAGAGTTTACCAGTGTAAGGGATAAAAGAGTGAAGATACTGGTTAACTCTTGCATTAGGTAGATGGACAGAATAAGGATGAGAAGAAGTAGAAAGTCTTGTGCAGCGAGGCCCCGGGATGGGGGGAGGTATGCAGTTAGCAAGTTCAGAAGAGCAGTCAGCATGAAAATAGCGGTAAAAAATTGATAAAGAAGCAACATTGCGGTGGTGACTTAAAGAGTCAAGACAGTCAGTTAGAGGAGAAGAGTTGATGAGGCGAAAAGCTTTGGACCCCACCCTGTTTAAAAGAGCTGTATGAGTTGAGCCCCCCCAGACATGAGAGCCATACTCCATACATGGGCGGATAAGGCTGGATACTCTAAGATAGGCGCTGATCTATGAGCACTCCTTTTGTGATGACCACTAGTTACACACCAAACAACCTAGTCCTCAATATCCACACACATCGTGGATCAGTAGTATACACATCGTTCAGTTGTGAGTGCTCTGTCACGCCCCGGGTTTCCAACCATGAGCAAGTCGTGTACAAGTTTAAGGACCGTTGGAACAAAAACATCTGGTACTGCATACTGTACCAATGGATTTATCTTCTGTGGCCAATATCCGTACACTACTTTGTCGTTATTTAGAAAGTATTATTAAAACAATACTGCTATTAACGGTAAGGTCTCCTTGCTCGATTCCAAAGCATAGATGACTTTTCCACATACACTGTTTACGTTGTTCAATTCCTAGATCATGAGGAGTGTAGCAGCGACACACACATTCCAGACACACCTACATACCAAGACACCCAGAGGCAGAACCTATAATTACTTCCCTTGAGACCACGGTCGGGGTCGAAATTAACTCCTTGACCTCGCCTCCCCTGTGACCGCTAGGCCAATATAAGCACACACACACCCACTAGTCAGTCAGTCAGTCAGTCCACCACGAGTCTACCACTACACCACAGCTCACGTCGGGAGAGACAAGCCTCGTGGCTCCCCTCACACATCACTCACCATCTCTCTCCAATGTACAAGATACCTGTAAATCAACCAACGTGCAACATTAAACAACAAAAATCAAAGCCCGGTGTTGTTCCAATCCCTATGTAGCCGACACATCTCCGCTACAGGAGAGAAGTTGGACACAGGAACGGATTTCACAACTACTCCCACCGGAACGTTTCGTGACAGTGCATCGACTACAACATTTGCACGTCCGAGTAAGTATTTGTATACGAGGTTGAATTCTTGTATCGTTAAATACCAGCGAGCAGCCTGGCGAATAAATATCTACCCATAAACAATTTTTTGTATAGCTGCGTTATCAATAGTCATTATCGAGTAGCCTAGGTTAAGGTCTTCAAAGTGTATAGGGTTCTGGCTAGGGTTTTCTGATGTGTTACTGAATTTGTTTCCCCTAGGAAGAAAAAAAAAAAAAAATACTCGCATAATCTATTACACAGTTGATGTCTATTTCATTCTTCTTCAACACTTTCTCAAGTCCTAAGGTGGAGTCGTCTCTATATAATTTAAATGGAGCTTCAAATCAAGGAAATGCCGAGACAGGAGCATTAGTAAGTGTGAATTTTTATTCGTGGTCATTGTGTTCATGAACAGCATTCCAATTAAATGAAACATCCTTCTTAAGAAGCTAGATATGTGTAGATGCGGGATTTTGTATGCAATGCCTTCTAAAAAGGATCTAACATCATCAAAGTTCTTTTGTTGTGGCAAGTTTTTGACGGCCATTATTTCATCATTCTTGTTATGAATGCCTTCATTATCAACAGTGTGGCTTAAGAAAATCGCAGATTTTAAATTTAACTTAAGACTTTTATTTCAGCCTTTTGTTATAGCGTCTAAACTAGTGTAATGGCTTAGAATACCGATTTCAAATTAATAAATCCTACAGATGTTTTTCAATCATATAATTTTTTAAATAGTTATCGGCATCGGTTCTATACCAAAGAGCATCCGAAACTATTCCCAATAGCCGCTAATAATGTTGAAAGCAGTGATTTCCCAGGATAACTTAGCCATTAATACCTACCAGTACCATGACAATAAATCCAAATTGGTAAACAATTTGTTATCCTGATCTATCGACATGAGTAGATCCTTCAGGACTGTTAATATATACTCCTTATTCTGTGTGATCTTACTCACTTATCAAAAATATATAATGGGGTAAAACGATATTTTTTGTTTAGTATGATGAAAAGTGGGGAATTCCAAGGATATAAGGGTTAACGTCTTGCTCAAGCATTTTCTTTTTTACTTATTCATTTACTACCTCTCCCTGTAGGCTGGAATGTAAACCGGACTGGCCCTTTGTTTTAGGACGTTGTGAAGTAGCACCAAGAAATTCACCGGCGAGTGCATGAACATCTCAGTACTGTCCCAAGAGTTTCAATATCGAGTGTTTCAACTTTAGTTAGTCCCCGACACTGATAAGCGAACTTTGGGCTGAATCCAGACCCTGCTCAATGTCGCCGGAAAACTGTTGCACCGAAGTGACACAAGCAATAAGAAACAAACAATTCAGGCACCACTTTCGGTCTTAGGGCCGTATCTCTAGTCATTTCGTACCAACCGTCTTGCCGGGTTACGGTATCGTGAGTCGTCGTAATTTACGCACAATATTGGAATCGTTGGGTAAATTCGTCGGGCATTCTTGGTAGTATATTTATGAAGGAACTATGAAGAGACGCAGCCTTTCATAGCATATTAATCCTAGAATAGGTATACAGTTGTGTTAGGAGCAGATAAATGTAAGAGAAAGTGTTCCTGGCGGGTTGCGTTATACTTTACGCCTTGTGTAAATGTTATTTCCAGCGATCTAAGATAAGTTGCACATATTTCTTCATTCTTGGTAGTATATTTATGAAGGAACTATGAACAGAAGCACCCTTACATTGCATATTAATCCTAGAATAGTATAGTATACGTAATAGTGGGAAGGCAGCTAGATAGTTAGGCATACATACATATCCTTTCTAGGCTACCTAGCTGAGTGTTTAGATATTGTGACCCCTAAATTACTACGTAAACTAAATATTTTCGAAAATGGTTAAGAAATAGCCCCCTCGACCCTCCCTATTTGTAGAGTCTGTCCTTTTTTTTTTTCTCATAGCATAAAGAAAACTTAAGCTTATGTGAACTAAACTTGATAATTTTGAGTCTTTCATGATTCAAGCCAAGCAAGTTGACTAGTGTTATGCTGAGATGTATAAAGGCAAGGTTACACCTGCTTATACTATCATTTTCACAATTTATGTACTGTTTACAGTAAGTTAGTCATAAACATAATTTATTTAAGAATTATTGGAATGCTGTGAGTGCTGATATTTTGTCATCATTTTAACATGTAAAATGTCAGTCTGGTTGTAAAAATAATACAAGTGCTTATATATATTGGTTCTATCAATTACATATATATGTTAATTTTCGTTGGTTTACTTTATCAGGATATAATTGTATATATTTTCTCTTATCAGAATGGCTAACTATGATGAATTTGGTGACGGTGAAGACCTGGCAGTGGGAAGAATTGGCTGCCAGACCATTATAACATTTCCATCACAGACAAGATTTCTTCCAAGTGTACTAAGAAGAGGAATTTAGACAACGATTTTGACTCTCTAAAGAATGTACACAAGGTGAAAGAGGTTTCCATCTATGGTTATGAGAATATATGATAGACTATTACTAATGTTGGTACATCCTAGGATGGCAATAGCTTGATTAACAGTAGCAATGTATTGTCACTAGACTTCTCATCTGTAAGACAGCAAGGTTAATTTAATACAACTATCTACATAAAAAGCTCATAGCGTACGGTACTCACTACTAAGAATATATTTGCTTCAAGGCTATATATACATATGTAGTTAATAAGGGGTATAGGATTAACAGGAACTACCTAATGTAGGCCTCCGGGCCTTTTGTAGCTTCCTTATATTCTTATGTTCTCATGTAATTTTTTCCCAATATGCAGCCAAACAACCCTAATATATTATATTTGACATGCCTGAGACCCTTAAAATGTATTCATCTCCACCCCAAATTCAGAAAATTCATTGTAGGATGAAGTATGTGTATTTGATGGTAAAACACATCAATTTTTCTTCTTCAGGTCTCCCAGTCCAACCTATCTTAATTAAAGCTACTTGTGGCTCTCAGATACAGGCAACAGGGAATGTTCAACTTTCCATTGCTGACTGTTCAGATATGTTACAAGTAAGTGTAAGCAAATGTCTCAAGAGCTATTGCTTCCCTGGCACAAGAATTAGAAAATTTCCACAGCCTTCAGAAGAGGGAAAAATTATGGAAAATGTAGTTTTTATGGGTGTTGTGCTTGGTGTAATTGGCTGTGTTGATGGGTTCCACATTCCTATAGTTAGTATAGGTGGTGATAATGCTGAACTATATATGTAGGAAAGTATTTTTTTTTTCGTAAATGTAATGGGTGTGTGTGATGCAGATTTTTGATTCACTTCACTAATCACTGGTTGGGCTGGAAGTGTACATGATTCACGCATTTTTCCTCCTCAAACTTGCATGAACTGCTAAAATCAGGTGGTTACAGAGGTTATTTGTTAAGTGACAGTGGCTATGCCTGCCACCCATATCTAATGACTCCAAGCTTAATTGC